>JAODTK010000244.1:0-24655 GCA_026419785.1 Sclerodactyla briareus | reverse complement strand
GCCTGGGTTTTCAACATAGAGAGGGGGGGGGGGGTGAGTGGGGAGTTCAGTAGCTCGTACGCAGATATTTGTCAGGACGGGGGGGGGGGGGGGGGGTTGATGAAGTCGGAACCAAGGGAAGTGGCGCCCTTATAAATGGCCTCGCCCTCCCTATTGGCAAAAAACTACAATTTATGGGCCCCTATTCGCATGCTGCTGCAATATTGCTAAACGCTGCAATCTCTACTGAACTACAAAAACTCAGTTTCTGTATTAAAAAAATTCATTGTCACGTGGGTGGGGGGAGAGTTCCGACCCCCCATGCCTACGCCACTGGGGGGATTTTTTTTTCACTATAGTCCTTACCTTTGGGGAAATTTGGCCAAAACGTGACCCTCCCGCACCCCCACCTCCGCTTTTGATGTGGTGGCGGGTCTTGGATCCGGTTTGGTTGTCAGATCGTCTGCTTCAACTTTGGAAATAAGAACAGTTTAGACGAGACACAACGGGAAAGTCAAACTGATCATAAGATGGCGCACTGCAAAAATTTAATTAGATATGCGTGTCGGATAGAACCAGCAGCACAGGAATCAGGAATTGTCCAACGATCTCACCGGTCAACAACAGGGAAATGGTTATAGTACTCCTTCCGCCCCCCTTTTTTTTGGCATGAGTCATCAAGGTGCGTGCGAGTCCACGCGTGATCCGAGTCTATTCGTGTATACTTTTGCAACATACAATGCTAATAAACCGGATCATAACCAAGCATTTCTGGACTTTTCGTGTTTACAAAGATTTTCAGACATTGAACTTATGGCAGTCTGTTGACCTCAATGCCATATGACCGACCCAAAATGATGGGGTCCATGTTTCACCATGGGACTACCAAGTACATCCATCTCCATCCACCCAGACTTGTCGAGTTATCGTGTTTACAAGCAAAGATTGGCCGATAATAACAAAGTTCCGCAAAATTCCACCCTGACAAAAAAGAACCCGATCTACCCCTGGACATTTTAGGGTTCTTCACTCGTTGATAGGAATCTACAAACAAATATGCAAACGAATCAAACCACATTCTGAACTTTTCAGTTTCCAATATTTTCAGTATGGTTGAGCCTCTGTTGACCTCTGTTGACCTCAGTATGTCTTTTGGACCTGGTTGGGGTTTTCTCATCACGGTGAACATACATTCCAAGTATCATCCGTCCTTCATCCATCCAGACAGTCGAGTGATCCTGGATTAATAAGCCAACATAGACCGAAAAATCATAATTTCACGAATTTTAAATTCTGACTTAGGAGGAATCTCTCGTTTTCCAGAACACACCAACAAAAAAACAACCATATCAAAACAACAAAACAATAAGGTTCCTGTATTCTCCTTGAGAAAGTTTTTTTTTTACATACAAAAATACACAGATGCCCTCGACCTCACCCTAACAAAGAGGATACTGAACTCATCAGACCTCACAGTTCCAGGTGTGTTCAGCCATCGTTGATCCCTATTACCAAAATGTTCTGGCACTCCTCGTTTCACTGAGGATTCAAACTTTGACCTCTGACCTTACCCAGAAAACAGTATGAGCACGTACGCTACTCATTGGAGAATCCATCCAATTGTACATGTGATCAAGGTTATCGGCTTTACGAGCCCGGTTCACCTACCTACATACATACATCACATCATACATACATACATACATACATACTACATACATACATACTACATACATACATACATACATACATACATACATACACAGTATAACCATGAATGAATAACAATAAACCATTTTATCGTCCGTCACATAGTTATCGTTACTGTTTTACATGTGACCGGGCTTGACGGCGATTATGGGGGGGCGGGGGGCGGCGAATCATGGGGGCCGCGTCCCCCCTTACATTTTGGTTGAGGGGGCGCAATGCATTTTGCCCCCCCCCCCAATGATTGTGGCCCGACTGCTGTTTTCGCTGACACTTCAGCTGTGTTTTACAGATGCATAAGACCAATAATTAACGTTGAAGTGATGTGCTGCTCCATTTCAATTTTCGCGCGCCGTATTTTTAATGAAACCAGTCGTACATGTCAGACATGTGATGTGCCTTGTATATATTGTGCAGACATTATATTGTGAAGGCGCGTACCGGAGAGTTGTCTTGGGGGGGGGGTGGGGGGTTGGGGGAGGAAGGGGGGGGGGAGGGGTTGAAGTCGCCGAACTCAAGGGACACGTGCGCATAAATAATGGCCCTAACCCTCCCGATTGGCAAATGAGTAAAACTTATGGGCCCCTAGACAAATGCTGCCGCAATATTTGATAAAAAACAGCCTGCATTAAAACATCTATGAACTGCCGAAAAAAAAAGTTTCGTGTTAAAAATTTATTGGGTTCACATGGGTCAGGGAGGGGGTTCTGACCCACCGACCTCCGTGGGTACGCAACTGGTGCAAGATAGATATTCTATGATGTTCCTTAACAAAAAGCGCAAGTAGAACACGTCTTGATAGATTGTGACGGCAAAATTCCTGTGGCGAATTACACTGCAGTTCTTCACCAATCCACAGTATTTTGTTCACATTCATTGACCTTTAATGACATCTGTCATAACCTGGAAGGGCTTTGGAAAATGTTTACCAACATTTGGCTAATATTAATTGGATTGATTAAAATTAAAAATTAATTATGAAGGAATTAAAAAATTTTCATCACACTATGCGAACTAAATGTAATCCGCCTAGCCAGTGGATGCTTAATCACCCACCAAAAGTTTCAACCTCGATTGCATGGACGGTTTCAGGAAGGTTACAAATGAAACTTATTGGGGTAATTAAGTGGATTCAATGAAAATTTCATCACACTATGCAAACAAAATGTAACGCAGCCTAGCCAGTGGCATGCCTTATCCACACCAAGTTTCAAAATGATCGCATGTATGGTTCAGAAGTATGAATGAACGTGAAGAACAGAAGAACGAAAAAGAAGAAACTAAGGACACACGAACGAACAACGAACGGACGGTGAATGATTGACTTGTAGAGCTGCGTACCGCAGCTAAAAACATGCCTGTGAAGTGAAATTTACATTGGGCTGTTCGTATATCATGAAAGAAAGAGTTCTCCTTCAATCCCTATCGTTGCAAAAGACGGCTATACTAGCTTGGGTGTAGTTCCTTTCATTGGACGTTGGCGATTTCCTGCAGTAGTTGGATTTGAATAAACAAGCAAAACTAACCTACAAAATCGGTATCTTGAGTGAAGGGCGGTTGAGGCGACGGGGGTAGGTCCACCACCGGCGGGATCTGTGCATTATTATTTTTTTATTCTTTATGGGTGCGACCACTGTGGAATCGCGTGCACGGGGCACATAGTATACTATATGAGGGCACACGGTGCGGCATCGGAAATTAGAATGCGGCCAAGAAAACGCCACAGATGCGTTGCGAAAAAGAATGATTAAAAATTCAACCAAAAAAAAGGGTTAAGTCCAAATATTGCTGAATTTTCGATAGGAATGCCAAAAATTTAAAACTTTGTTTGGTTGGGAAGGGAGGAGATTGAAGGCCAAAAAGGGGGTGGTAAGTTACCACTGGCGGGACTCGTGAATTTTTTCGGCATGTATGGCACTATTTGCAAAGTTAATATTAAGTATTCAGCAAGGCAATGGGTTGCGACCACTTGTTGAACGCTGGGTGCGTGCACGGTGCCACACTAACGGGAAGGCACACGGTGCGGGTGTGAAGGAAAAACCCTGAAAATAGCCATCAAAAATTCGGCCAGGGAACGCCAACAAATTCGTGCCAAAGACGTGTGATTCAAAATTCGAGTGAAGATAAGTTTATATCCAAAGAGTGCCGACTTTCGAGTGGAATGTCCAAAAAGTGTACACTTTTGGCGAGCGCTCTGCCGCGCAGTTGAGGCTTTTACTTCTATGTTTTACTAATTTGGCCACCTGTTTGGCCCAAATTGGAAGCCACTGGCGGATCCAAGGGGGGGGGGCAACGGGGGGGGCCAATCCCCCCCCCCCCCAAAGGTGGGCAAAAAATCAGCCTTCAGAAATTTCACAGAGTTACGGAAAAAGAAGAGACACAAAGTAGCGGTTTAGCAGTTAGGTTTGGCAACTTTGGACGGAAAAGCTTGGACCAATGCAATCTGTTGTTCCAAAACACAGAGACTGACAACTTGAAGGCAGAGTTCTTGTTGTGGCAAACCAGTGGAAGATGAGTGGACCTCTGACACAGACCCCATCCCCATCACTGCTATCACGGGCATTGGATATGTGTCACCCAGTTAGTGACCTATCCAACTGTTCATCAGTTGTTGAAAATCCTTAAGCAGCACTTCCTGGTCAAATGCTGAACCAGAAAGATGTTTCTCGAAGTAGACGAGACGATGGAAGCCGCACTTCGTTCAACCATGATCTGAGGGACGACTCGAGGCTCTAATTCTTCTTCAGGCAGATAGAGATCGCCTGCCAGACCAAGATCGTGTCACTGAAACACTTTTTCACTAGTGGGGTCAGGAGACTGAGTCAGTTTCAGGATATCTAGAGTGGACATCTGTAAGTGTACATATCGCTGATGCTATTCATTGGTGTATGTATGTATAGTGTAACCGATCTATGCCGTGCGCGTGGTGTGTCGCTCGGTCAATGTGTGTTGCCCATGATGGTACATGAACCTATTATGGTAAGTTCAAAAGTCCTCGAGACAGTCAGGGAATCACTAAGCCTTTTTGGGCTTTTTGTTTATAAGTATGAAGATCGACATTGAACATTGGCAAAGTTCTATTCAGGAAAAAAAAATTGACAACTAATGCGAACTGAAAATGTGTCGCCGCAAAATGATCAATAACATGTTCCGGTTGGGGATTATACCCTAGGAAAACATTTTTAGAAGACAATTAATTAACTTCAATTCCGTACACTTTGGTTGCACCAATTCGCAATTCTGAGGGGCATTCAGGAGATTTTTTTTCAAAGGGGAGGGAGCACCCCCTCCCTTTTTGGAATCTCGCCCATATCACTGTACCGCCAGATTGCCCCTCCCAACAGAGACCTGGATCCGCCAGTGATTGGAAGTGCCTGGGTGCCTGCGCCTGTGGTCCGCAAAGAAGAAAAAAATGCGGCAGTTCGGAGTAAGAAAATTCTGGCTGTCTAACGGATAGGTCAGAGAGGGGTTCAGTGCAATGTCGTTGTCAAAAATGGATCCTGCCAAAAATCGTAGGGTTGTTGCAATTGCCCAATTCCATGCTCTTCATGACCGTACCCTCAGTTGCATTCACATATTAGAATGTCACAGCACCGAACGCAAAAACATTTGAAATGTCTCTAAGGCGTTAGGTTTTTGGAAGTACCTTGTCCTGAAGATATTTTATCCAAATTTCAGGAACGCTCTTACGTTCCCATGAGGCACGGGAAGTGCCGTTTCCTGCAATCGATAGGGGGTCTGTTAAACGAAAAATGTTCTTGTGCGTACGCGCCAACTGTGGTGGCGCTCCACTCAAGAAACATAGATTCAACTTGTCCGCCCCCCCCCCCCCCCACCAATCGCCAGAACAATATTCGCCCCCGCCCGCACTTGGCCTACAGTCAATAAAACGGATATTTCGCCAGACATGAAGCGAAAGTTGTAAAATTGCTATTCATTCTCCACTGAGTGTTCGATTTCCGATTGAATTGCCTGAAGGACGCGGTGAACAAAATAAACGCGCTGCGCGGGGCCAGCCGGTACATTGGGTAAGGTTTTCACTGATCGAAATAAGGGGAGAACCCCAAATTACCTGAATGTGGGTTCACTTTTATGTTACATTATACTCGTGACATCGTGAAAATTGCTGGTGTAAATGTGCGAATCCTGGAGGCAAACATATTTTGCGCCTTCACCTCTTCGCCTCTTGCGGCTCTTTGGGATTCAATCAGAGCTATCTGCAGTCCCCCTTCCCAGTACAGTGTCAGTATGCCTATGGGAACTGCAATCCAACACTTTCAGCTATTGACGAGGGAAACTCTGAGGAGTAATGTCAAAAAAGTTAGTTTTCGAATCATCGGCCAGCATAGGATTTTAGTAATGAGCTTTCGTTCACCCATGTAACGATTATGTCCGTTTCCACCCCCGCCCCAGTTTCAATTGAGAATAATAACGAGGGGGGAACAGGGCGGCGCTAGCAGCGAGACCTGTGAATACACCAAAATTAATGTTGATTCGGTCTCTCTTTCTCTCTTTTGGTTTTTGGTTTTGGTTAGTTTTGACGTTCTCGAGTAATGGATCCGATAGTCGGGGAGACCAGTCATTAGTCGTGGTCAAGACGATTATGTTAGCCCTTTTTTTAACCGATATGGTCCTTATCTGTCTATTGAAAAAATATGCAGTCCGATTGACTGACATATGCGAGGGATGGTAGGTGGCGCACTGCAGGAATCCTGTGAGAGTGATATAAAGCAGCAGGTATCCGACGTCGGACCGTAACACATTGCATGATAATCGGTAGAAAACCGTTCACAGCGGCCCCCGGCACTGTAACCGCTCTGCGGAAATTCCTGAGCGCCTTTTCGGATGGGAAAAAGGGTCACGATTTGCTCCCATTATTCTGTTGATTGCATTTTTAAATGTAATCTTGTTGAGAATTCTATTCGAAGGAAGCTATACACAGTTCGTTTGTGCAAAGACCCCAAAAAGTAAATCCAGCCTAATCAGACATCCCGACTTCATTGAAGGGGGAGGGCGAAGAGGGGTTGTGGAGGGTTCAGCCCATAGGCCAAGTCATGGAGTGGTTGTCTCGATGGATTGGAGGAGGAAACTCTGAAGATATTTACTTAGTTGTAGGCCAATATTTGGAACTCTCTTCAGGGATTACCCGGCCGGCCTCTATGTCGTAGCATTTCTAATAATAATAATAATTAATATAATAATAATAAAATAATAATAATAATATAATAATAATAAAATAAAAGGGGGAAAAAAATAAAAAAATTAATAATATTAATACTGATACTATACTAATAATATAATTATATAAGAATATTAATACTAATACTACTACTATACTACTAATAATAATAATATTAATTCTAATAATATTAATACTGATACTACTACAATAATAATTATATATAGATTATACTAATACACTACTACTAATACTAATAATAATAAGAATATTATACTAATTACTAATATAATAATGATGATAATAATTAATAATAATGATTAATAAAAAAATAAAAAAAACTAGTCTTATATAGCGCCAATCTCCAACAAACAGTTGTTTTCAATGCGCTTTATAGACGGGTGATGAGAGTGCAGTGGAAAATGAGGGAAGGGGTAAGATCGACAGAGGGGTCAAGAAGACCTCAAATCAACAGGGAGTCATACGCTGGGAAAACTAGTTAATAAGTACGTCATCTTGTGTTTTGTTCGAGGACTGGGAACCGAAGTGATGTTGAAGATGGGTAGGAACCGGTCGTGTTTGACTCTGTTGTTTGTAGCAAAGGATTATAAAAGGCTGGAGAGTTACCAGCAGTGTGACCATCGCCAGAGTAGACCATCCTGACAGAAGAAAATGGGAATTGCTCTGTTCGCTACAGACTAAATTTAATGGGGAAGATCAGCCACCCACCCGTCTCTCCTGGTAGTCCACTCTGCTGACAATATCGTTAGCCGGTTCAGTCTTTGTTGGTAGAGCGGAGGAGCCAAGCAACGTTTAGCCTTAGTAAGAGTTTTCCAGCGAGTGTCCGCCTCCGAGTCTACACCAGACCAAATCACCAAGGATATGTAGGTCTCATTGGATGGCACGCCTCTTGATTCGAGTTTGGTTCACATCAATAAATGAAACATGCAGCCCAAGAGGCGATTGAACAGCTAAGATACGTGCCCTTCAATGACCTTGACCGTGATATTCACAAGGTCAAGACTGCCACAGCAATCAATGATCACGGTGTGCAAGTTTGGTAAAAGCTATCAAAAA
Source organism: Sclerodactyla briareus (assembly GCA_026419785.1). Lineage (NCBI taxonomy): Eukaryota > Metazoa > Echinodermata > Holothuroidea > Dendrochirotida > Sclerodactylidae > Sclerodactyla > Sclerodactyla briareus. The sequence continues at coordinate 16,713 of JAODTK010000244.1, read as the reverse complement.
ATGAAGAATGCACAAAAGGCATTCACACCTGGCCGATGTGTCTCTAATGATCTTGACATGGACCTTACATGGTCAAATATGTCCCGTGTGTGCAAAAAGAAGGACTGTTGGGTCCTATAATACTCTTCCACCAATATTTAACGTGGTCACTCACTATATGAAATTGCCAACAAAAAATCTGTGTAAGAGCTAAAGTAGCACGACCCAAGGAACATCATGAACATGATATCACCTCGGGAAAATCGATGTACTTTGTAAGAGAAGAGACATTTTGAAATGATGCACACATTGCTTATGGTGGCCTTTAATGCCTTTGACCGTCAACCTTTGAGGTCAACGTTCCCAGTGGTCGATAGACATCGTGTCCAAGTTTGGGTCAACATCCGTCGAAGACCGAAGCAGCACGGGCCAAAGAAGGCAATGTTGAAGGAGATGGATAGATAGATCGATAGATAGCATAATAGTAGATAGATAGATAGATAGATAGATAGATAGATAGATAAGATAGATAGTAGAAGATAGATAGATAGATTAGAGCCTTAAGATATTTTTGGGACTCGAGTCGGCCTTTTGAAATAGAATACTGTATGATGGCTGAAAATTGGGAAGGTTATCTCCGACCCGTCACGTGGAGTTATTATGTAATACCAAAGGTAGGTTTATAAAGTTCAAATAAAGAAATCTCCAGCCGATTACTCTCAACACCAGATTATAAGATTGCGGGAGTAAGGCCATGTATATATAGAATAAAAACGTGTATGCCAACAAAGTACTGGCCACACCAGAACAGGTTATTTAAAAAAAATGTATAGCTTAAATATAAGAATATACAACTTGCTTATAGTTATTGTAGTATTGGATTCGAAACAGAGTTTTTGACACTCTCGAGTGGCATTTAAGTGGCATTGCCTTCATCATTGGTTGAAAGAAATTGGATTCGGTTACAGGGAGTTTCTAAATGGGGTACATACATTGAATTGAACAGTTCTGCTTGCGTGATTATGGTCATTTCTTCATTGGTCTTAATATTAAAGAGAGGATGGTGTAAGCCAAGTGTGTCTTCAAAGTCCACTTGTTTATTATTGCAAGTTGGAATTTCCAGCTCAATTAAAAACAATTCAAGCGAAAATTATCAGGGTTCATGTGTTTTGAATATGATTCAAAAACAACCCAGTTGGAAGATGACACCACGCCGCGCCCATTGTAGTGGACAACCCAACAGTCCATTATATGAGATTTTGAGCGCTAAAAATGTTTTATTAGGCATTCTGGTCAAAAAGTTGTGATTCTAGAAGAAAAAAAACGATTGGCCTTTTTGCTAATTCCAAACCGTATTTTGTCAACATACGCCCTTACCTGGTCCACTACTCCAGTTACTCTTTTGGGTATTATCTACATGCAATAGAAAAGTTTTTTATTGGAACTCCCGCCAAAGTGAGCTGAGTCGGTGAACAAAAATAGAACAGAGAAACTTTCGTCAATATTCAAAATTAGTTTACTGTTTCAGATTCTGCAAAATCCCCCAATGTGTTTATTGATTGTGAAAACAAGCCTGGATAAGGTTAAGCACAGACATGGCAGACAAGGGATAATTCCAATCCTGGTCGTTGTGGTTCAAAGGTAAGGCCACTATTGGAAACTTTCAATGATAGTTTGAAGATTTTGGGTTAGAAGATATCACCGTTCAAAAGTTTATTTCCAACCTCATTATAATTATAAAGTATGGTACATTTCACATAATTCACGCAGCGCATTTATACTGAAAAAAGGAATATAAACACAATACAATACGATTTAATACAATTGCAATACAAATCAATACAAGCTATACAATATAGGCTATACAACATTTACACTCGACTCGAGGGTAAGGGACCAAAAATATGTATGACTTTTCGAGCTGGGGTCCCTGCATGAAGAGAGATTTTGTTGTGATTTATTGTTGTTTACTGTTTTGTAGAGGGCAAGAGACATGGAAGGGGGGGGGGGGCGAAGCTTAGGACCAGGGGGGGGGGGGGGCTTAATGGATGAATCATTTAAAGGACGTGAGTTAGCCTTATTATTAGTGTAATTATTATTTTCTGACATTCCGCAATCTGGAATGAATTCAAGTTACGGATTTTGGAAAGCATGGTCAAGATTCAGTTATCGTGAGTCAATAGGCGACTTCGAGAACGATTTTACAAAAATATTTCGCATTACCTTGATATTATCTTGTGATAAACCCGTTTTTATAGGTATTTAACATTCTGAGAAAATAACTAGTGTATAATTTCTTCATAGGATAGCACGCCAAGATTGTATGCCGAATTTCTTGAAGCTTACAATTGACAGAGTTTCCTGTTCAAAATTGTACAATGAGCTAATCGCAGCTATTCCTACCTGCCTTTGTGGAGACAAAACATTCAGATTAATGCTCAGGCATGTAAACTTTAAGGAAACTTAATCGAAAAATGGACAACATGTTAAAAACACTTCGCAATGGAGCTATGGAGAATATTGCAAGCGCATACCTCACTAGAGAATGGAAATTTGCAATTATGATGAGAATAAGTGTGCAAATCAGTTTTGATTCCTTGACGAAGGTGGTAAAAGGAATCTCTGCAGCACGCACCGGCGTATGTGGTGTGTGCGTGTGTGCGTTCTGTGTGTGGTGTTGACACCCCTGTCAGCATGATATCTAAAGAACGCAAGCATGTATGAAGTTCAAATTGAGTATGTTGGGTGGACATATAGAGAGGATGACCTATTGTTTGTGGTGCCAGTTCAAAGTCATCAAGGTCACGAGAGGGCAGAGTTGAAAAAAGCTTGTCAGCACGATACCTTAACGAAAAGCAAGCATGCTATAAAAGTTCAAATGTTGTATGTGGGTTGCACGTATGGTGAGGATTAACCCTATTTTTTTTTGGTGTTAGGTCAAGGTCATTTAAGGTCACCAAGGACAATCTATATATCTTGGCAACGAAACTTTTAGAGGGATGCCGTAAAGGTGAAACTTTTGTTGTTGTGTGGTGACCTACTTTGACCTAATTTGACCTTTGACCTCGTTTGACCTTTGACCTTGTGACATTGCGTTGGTTATTTTTGGTACTGACCAGATTCGTTTGTTGAGACAAACAATTGTGAATAGACTAATGTGATACCACGCTCCTATCATAAGCTATCTCAAGGAATGCACCAGGGGGAAAAATAAAAGTTCAGCCAGGCCCCAAACACTGGATGTGTTAAACTTGACGTTTGACATTGACATCTGGGCAACAAAATTTTTAAGGGATGAGTTAATGGAAAGTTTCTTTGTCTAGGCGAAACTGCATGTAGTTTCGTATGCATGGAGCCTATATGTCGTTTGAATATGAATATCTGGGTGGCCACCTGCACTCAGCAAATTTGAGATGCTTGTGTCCGGATAAAAAATATTCGACATAATTGGCCCAGTGCCCGATATATAGTCCTCAGGCGGGGTATGTGATACCACAAAAGGAGCAGAGAATGAAGGGAATGGATAATATTTGAGATGCCGAGTGGGCAACTTATAGAAAGGATTTTGAGTAGTAAAAACCAACAATATCTAATAGGGGGTATTTACTCTGGTTTGGCCTTGGAAGCCACTAGCCTGTCAGCTATGGCCAGGAATCGCGACACAGTTTGTGTCTTGTTATAACAATAATAATAGCCAGTGCTTCATAGCTCTTTTTTCACAGGCTCAAGCGCTCCCAGATAATTACCCTGATCCCCAGTGATTTGTCCCACCCGTATTACAAACATTACGCATGTTCTGGTTGTTCACTCCGGCGCAGTATTTCAATACGACATTTCATCATGTCCCCCTGGGACTCCCAATAGGCAGCCACATACAGCGCTCGCCACTCTTCACAAGTCACCTCACAAGGTACAATACTTTTCACACGTGGGTGGCGTGATATTTCAGGAGACATTCCTTGTCTCAACCAGCACTACGGTCTCGGGCTTTACACGGGCTCGAACTCGCAATCATAAATTTGCAGTCGGAGCTCTACCGACTGAGTCTATCGCCTCCTGGATTTTTCCAATGTTCCAAGGTTTGGTATTCAGTAAGAGACTCATAGCTGCCACATTGGTCTACTTTCAATTCCGTTTCTCACATAGGATTTCAGGCACAAATAGACGTTTACACGGTATGAATATTGCTGGTAATCCTTGTGTCTTTTTTTCTACAATTCAGTAGGAAAGATTGAACATTCTTTGGGGCTGTCAGTATGTTACCCCCCAGTGTTTGTTTTTTGCTGGAAAAAGTACATGGGGAATGTTTTGTGTTCATCCGTAGAGAAGCATTTCTTTGGTTACAAACATGAGAAAACATTATACAATATTTAATTTACCATTTGAAATTGTATTGTTTTTCAGTGTGGCAAGATAATAAGAGTCCAAATATTAAATGATTTTGATCATGAATTCAGGTTTTCACTAGAAGTAGAGAAATATATCCGAGAAAGAAAAGAAATGGAGCGTTACTAGGCATATACTGAGAAGGGGGGTGTAGGAGACATTTGTCATTCTTCAAAGCATCAACTATGTCAAGTGACGGAAGTTACTACTTCGAAATGCATGGTAATGATATGCAAAAGCGAATGAAAATGAAGCATTAATGTGAGGAGAAAATATATTAATAATATAAGGACCAGAAATGCTCATCCCGCCTCAGTAGTAGACGTTTATAGGAAATTGCACTCGAATGTTCTAGGAACCTCCATCTGCCCATGGAACCATATCAACGGGGGCAAAAGTTGTTTTAGTTAGGAAACATTCCTTTTCCCCGTAAGTATAACAATCAATCAGTCATGTCTGCGAAGTGCCAAGAGGCGGCCCGGGGAAAAACGGCCTATAACATTCATGAAAATCGGCAGTTTTCTCTACGTATCTGTAATATTTTACTTACTGTAGCCAACATCGGAATGGAAAATTCAATTTTTGATGGAAGCGACCTTTATAAAAAAAAAAAAAAGGAAGAATAATACCACTTGCAACGAGGCGATCGCCATAAGTGTCTCGCTGGTCGCCATGGTGCGCGATTGATGTTTTTAATCAGTCAATATGCCAGTGGTTCCCGGCATCGGCACGCAGTGCCTCTTCAGCTGATGGGTAAAGTTGAAGACCCCTTCCACACCCCGAGTATATGTATTGTTTTGTGGTAATTTGGAACTGTGACCATCTTTAACAACAAGAATACAACAATATGTCACAAAGCAATAGGAGGGCTTCTGTTAATGATGAATTCCGCACTCTAGCTTAACAACACGGAATACAGCAATATGATGGATAATAGGAGGGGCCTCTTAAATATGAAAAACCCAGGGTCAGATTGAAGCGCGAGTGATTTCGTCTATGTAGCACACAGGGATTCATCACATATAAAAAAGAAAAGACTTTAAAAAATTTTTCTTTGCCTATAACTCATAAAAATTAGCACATTTTTAACGACTGGACCTTTGGCATCGTCATTAGATTTTGTTTGGTCCTCAGAATCCAGAAATTACCGAGACAAATCTCTACGAAAAACGCCGAATGCGACTCACTTCATTCGATCGTTAGTGTCCTTGTAACAAAAGTTTCGGCGTATTTATGAAAAAAATTTAGTCACATTAAAGGATTCTTCAGGGACCTTGACACTGTTGTAAATTGATCAAGATCGGCGGACGCGCGTTGAGCAAGTTCCGACCTGAAAAAAGCGCTTGTAAGAACGAGATAATATTATTAATTGAGAGGGAAGTGTACCCATCTCCACTTAAGGTTTCATGAAAATTCAACCAATTTAAAATCTGCATAAATTAGGTACATTGGACTACTCACTACAAATATGCTAGAAAATCAATTCACTTCGGACACTTTTTTCTATACAGTGAACCACTTAGCGAGCTGTCGCCCCCATGGGAGGAAGAGAGTTAGTGTAGTCCAGCCTGTGTATAGTGCGTGATAAGCTTTTTCGTTGCGATTTGTCCAGGTATCTCCTGATTTGACCGACTTGCCTAAATAACATTGAAGATTTTGCAACAGAAGTTGATTTGGATTATCCAGGGTAAGATGTTTGTCAATATATACCCCAAAGGTACGAACAATGAGTTGGGATAACAGCGTCATTACCAACGGTTAGTGATAATGATTAAACACGGGGGAATCACCAATTTGCTTTAAAAAGTATGAACTCCGTTTTATAGGCTGAACTGCATCACCAATGCATATACCGATCAACAGATATCTGTACCATGTTTCGAGCCAATTCACCTATATCCAATTAAGTACGGTCCCTTTTGGAACGAAAGTGAATGCAACGAATTCAACAACTCTCCACGCGTACACCTGTCACAAACTTTCAGCATGACAGCTTCAACGGTTTAGGAGATATCGCACCACGATACGGACAGACGGACGGGCAGACATACGGACAGATATACACACACAACAATACATAACATACACACATAAATAACGTTTATGAACTATGTCCTCTCTTGAACGAAAGTTCAGGCGAGACAGAAATCGAACAAGCTTTTATAACATTAAAAATCGGGATAAGTTAAACAATAGCCACCAGTTTCATAAAATCCGGCAACGTGAAATTATGGCATACCTTATGCAAATTAGAACACTTTCATTCCCTCCAGTGAGCCCGAATGCTATTTCACTCACTCAACTTACCCCCATATTTCACTTTGCACCCCACACCCCCCGTCCCATTGAACATCTGCCAATCTTTTTACAGTAGTTTCCGTCTGGCAACCCTATCGTCCTTCTTAGTTTGCCATTTGAACGTTTAAGTTCCTGAGCATCTTGGCTACGAAATTTCATCGATTTTTCATCGCCGAAACTCACCCATGCTGCTCTCAACGTCATGCAGAATCTTCTAGGAGCCTTTTTCCTTCCGACGCTCCGTTATCAGGATATGTTTTATCCTTAGCGGTTTTGCGTTATATTTGTTTGTTTTTTTCCTCCCGCTCGATCCCGTTTTGCGTAATTCCGAGTTTTGCCTAGGCTGCGCCTAGCACAATAGGGTTGTGCGTGGCTTCCCCCGTAATAGCCTAACACACGCAGGTGTGAGAGCCTTTTATTGTGTTAGGTTCAGGAGGGCTGGACTGTTGTCCGGTGCTTTTCCCTAGCTGATCCCCCCCCGCCTCCCTCCTCCCTTCCTTGGGTTTTCCCTTCCCTCCCTGTCCCCTTTCTCCCGGGGGGGGGTGTGTCCTCCTCGCGCGACTCTATGGAATGTTTACGCCAGACGGGATCTCTTCCGGAGGTCTCCGGGGGTACGAGCAGTCCGTCCGAACAAACCATCCGTACGGCGCCGATAGTCTCTCTTGGTCAGGCATGCGACTCAAGTGGAGAGTGTGTTCTACGCCCAGGAGCGGCGAGGCTTTTACCCCGCCGGTAGTTCCCTCGGGGGTCGGAATGGATAGGCGATCCCCTTGTTAGGGTGCGTTTGACCCCGATCAACCTGGGCGAGACTAACAGACCGCTGGCGTCTTTTCTCGGCTAGGGACTTTGTTAATGCCCGCATCGCCAGAGACTGTTCTCGGTCCTCGTCCGACATAGTTAACTACGTTCGTGACAGACGTTCGTCGCTGCGCTGTCGCTATACAAGTAACTCTATCGCGTTTTCGTTGGTCCGGGGGCCATCCTCATCCTTGGCCAGTCTGTCAGACTTGAGCGCGGGTGACTTAAGGCGCACGAACATCGCACAGGGCCTAGTGGCCAGCCCGTTCGGTAGAGTTGCCTTGAGTCCAGCCATCCATCGCGGGGGCCGGGGCCTCCTCGCGGGATATTCGAAGAAGTGCGGCTAGCGGGACTGACAAAAATTAAGTCCATGGAGGGAGCCGACTTGGAAGGAGTATTCCACCACAAGTCAGTCGGACCGTCTAAGCCTCCTCGCCTAAGATTAGGGAGCCGCTCGGGTCAGCGGCGTGGTTTGCTCGCCGCCCAGCCAGCGCCACCCCGCCAGAGTCGGATCTCTCCAAAAGATAGATCAGAGGGCTCGCCAGAGGCCACTGATGCTCGGAGACTACTAATGTCCGCAGGCGAATGGACTCCAATCTAGCCTCCCCCCCCCCGGCGGAGGGCCACCGGGGTCTGGAGTGCAGGCTCACTATTATAGCGAACCTTGACAGCGTTGACAGTCGAGCGACCAGGGCCGGTTATTCCGGTCAGGGTCGAGCTTCCAAGCGTACTGCTACCGTGGGGGAGAGTAGCAGTTTGCTACCTTTACCTCGGATTCTTACCAGGCCCACTCCGCACACCTCCGTAGCGAGGCTCTAGAGGGCTCGCCTACAGAGACAGCTTACTGAAGATAGACGGGACTCAACGACAGGAAAAGGCCGGCATAGGGACTGCAGGGATTTGCTGGCGGACTACGTCTCGCCTTGTTGGCCTACTTGACCTAGCAGCCAGTCTCGCCCGACGTCCTAGTTCTCTTGCGGCGTTAGATCTCGTCAGCTCTTCTGCCGTCTTAACCGGGGCCCCATACGTACTTTGGCGCAGTTATACCTCACATCGCACGCGCTTTTCCCGAAGCCAGCACGTTCGCTCGATCGACCCGACCTGTCCGCTGAGAGACAGAACCATACGGCCCGTTACGGAGCAACCGGCTCACCGAGGTAGCCGTGCTCTCTGCAGGCCGTCTGCCGTCCCCTCCGTGGACCCCATGGCTTACTTAGACGCAGTCATCACTTCACGTCGGACGCGTTTTTCCTGAAGCCAGCACGTTAGCTCGACCGACCCGCGCGTTCGCTGAGAGACAGAACCATGCAGGCCCATTTACGGCGCACCCGGCTTACCCCGAGGTAGCCGTGCTCCATAAAGCCGGCCCTATTACAGACCGGGCTATGCCGGACTCCGTGTAGCGGAGTGCCACGGTGGTGGGGCGTGCCGTGGTCCAGCGGGGACTTGTCTCACTAGAAACTCCAGAGCCGTGAACCGCTCCTCCAGCCTTCCCGAACCGGGTCTGCCCTCCAGAACCGTGAACCGGTCTTCCGGCTTTCCTGAACCGGGTCTGCCCTCCGAGGCCGTGGGTAGGCTCTCCAGAGCCGTGACACCGTCTATGTCGGCAGTCTCGAGCAGTGTGTCGACCTCTTCCGACCCTCCGGAGCTTTGGTCGGACTTCTTCGGCCCTCCTGCATTAGATGGGCTTCCCGAGCCGAGGGTCGGCCTCCCCGGTTTTCCAGATACCGTGGTCTGACTCTATCAGCGCTGAGCAGACGGCTCTCCCAGGCCGAGGGTAGACCTCCCGACTCCTTTTCCGGGCCTTAATCCCACTTCTCCGACTCTCCTGAGGCCAGATCGACACTCCCGAGCCGCGGTTCGACTTTCTCGTCTCTCCGGAGCCGCGGAACCGACTTTCACGCCATTCCGAAGCCAGTTCCCATTGCAGTGGTTCGCTTATCCGGGGCTTGCATAGCCGGAGCCCGACACTTCCTGCCTCCGTGTGAGAGCGGTCCCTGACCGAGCCGAGGATCGGACACTGACCGACCACCAGAGCAGTGGTCAGAATCTTCCTGCCCTCCCTGGGTGAGATCAGCTCTACCGAGCCGAGGACCGAGCCCTTGCCTGCGGACTCTCCAGAGCAGTGGACCATTCTTCCGCCGGCTCCCTTGGGGATCGATCCCCTGGGATTGGTACATCCGAGATTCCATAGCCGTAGTTAGACTACTCCGCCCTCCGTGTGGAGGTCGGCCTACCGAGTGAGGATCGGGCTGCCGACTCTCAGAAAGTGGCCCGAGACACTTCGGCCCTCCGAGCCGATCGTCTCTCCCGAGCAGCTGGTGGGCTCACTCGTGATCCGACTCTTTAGGCCTCCTCCCGGGCCAGATTGGTTCTCCCAAGCCTGCGGTCGGAGCCGGCCACCTACTCTTTCGACATCCGAAGCGGTGGGTCGACCCCACGGCGGTCCGTGGGGTCGGTTCACACGGCGAGAGACTTACCTCTGCACCCGTCGGAACTTCTATCCACGGTTTGGAGGCGTAGGTGTGGGTGTCCGAGGCGGACCGGCACTGGTATGGGTGAAAACGAAGTTCGTTCGTCCACGCATTCAAACTCTTCGTTCCGATGTAGTCAGCTTTTCTCTCCGATGATGAAGGCTTCCTCATTCGTGGAATACGAGAGCTCGCAAGGCGCATATCTCACTGAGCAGTTTCGCTCGGGTTACACTGTGCTACCCCGATTGCCGCCACGAGACATGGCGATTCGCGAAAAAAACACACTCGTTCTCCCGAGCTACCCTTCTTCGCAAGACGGTATGCGAGCGTCGATGGGGTTTACCACACGACGCTCGTTTCCTGTGGCTTCTCAACACAGACCGGCCTAGCGGCACGAGGGCTGCCTCTGCATCATACAAAGGACCAACAACCCCCTGTTAGTGACGGAACGGACCGACTCAGTTGGCCCTGTGCTAGTCTGGATGCACGTGTCATATGGGTAAGTGAGGTAAGTGAAATGGATTTCAGAAAAACTACTGGTTGTGAATCTTGAACTACGAAACTACCCACATATTGGAGACACACCCTCCCGCCCCCACTTCCGGGCCTTCACGGGGCGTCCTCCTTCATCAGATCGCGGGCCTTCGCCTTAATCCTGGGACGCCTCGCCTAGAAAAAATAAGAAGGACGATAGGGTTGCCAGCCCGGACCGACTGTAAAAGATGCCAGAGTTCCAATGGCGCGGGGTGGGGTGAAAAGTGCAATATGGAGTAAGTATTCGTCAGTTCACAGATCACAAACCAGTATAGTTTGTGAAATACATGTTGAAAACTAGAGAACCACTGTTCAGTAGATCAAATCGGAAACTTTGGAATATGTAGTGAACTGGTTATTGTGTAATTGAGTTGTGCATCGGATTGCAAGTTATACTAACCTTTGATGACACTGAGCGAGAATCATGAAGATACAACTTCATCGTGAGAGAGATACATAGTTGTTCACAAACGGCCCCATAGGCTCTTTCAAGGACCTTTGACCTTGCTTTTGTGGTTAAAGGTCCCCAGCAGTCCATAAATATTATGTCCAACTTGGGTCAATGTCCATCCCAAGCAGTCAGCATTAAGGGCAAAACATGCCAATTGCAATTATTCTACCACCAAATTTGAGAAAAATTTGCTCTCCCCCCCCCCCCCCTCCCCCCATTTCAATGACCTTCAACCTACAGTACGATTCGGGGAAAACATAAGTACTACTGAGTCAATGACTATACTCTTCATAGATCATGGCAATCTCACCTAATCTGCAGGAGAAAAAGCGTTTTGCAGTTTTCAATCATGGCCCAGTGTGCCCCTTCGATGCTATTTGACCGATGACCATCGGTCAATAAACACTGACCAAGATTAATCAAAATCCATCAGAGCACGAACATTTGGTGGGCCAAAATAGGAAGTAAATACAGACTGGATAGATAGATAGATAGATAATAGAGAGATAGATAGATAGATAGATAGACGATAGAATGACATGGATAGCCCAACCGGCTAGCTGTTGAGCTAAAGTAAATGGGCCCCTAGACTCAAGCTGGGGCCCTGTGGTTTCAAATCCTCCCCCCCACCATGGCCCCTCTACCCAAGGACCAATACATATAATCTCGAAGGAAATTCAATTGGAAACTTGTAGGGGTGGAGATGCATTTCAAATACTATTATGTGAAATTTAATGAAATGGGCCTCGGGCCCAAGTGGGGGACCTCGGACAAAAACTCCTGAACACCGAAACCGTTAGACCAGGGGTTCCCACGGGGGGAAATTTCAAGATTTCAGGGGAGAAAAAAATGAATTCTTTCTTGTTCCACAAAACACACAATCATAGCCCATCTTTTAACCCTTTCCCGCATCTCCCCACAGATCACACTTAATTATAAGGTATTTTATAAGGGGGAACGGCTTCAAGCAAAACGGCAACGGGAGGGAAGAATAGAATTGAGGGGAAAAAGGTGGGAACCACGGTGGTAGGACCTCATAATTACCGATGTTCAGCACCGGCGCACCAAAATTGTAAGAAATGCATCTTCCATAAGTCCAACATGATGGCCCCGGGGCCCCCACACATGTGCCTTGGGTCCTAAATCCCTGATACACCCAGAAGTTACAGGCCAGCATTATGGAACTGAACAGCAGCATGTGCAACAGAATGTAGGCGATACAAGATTTGGCGGTATTTCATATGATGGGCCTTGGAGCCCAAAGGGGTAAAGGCTCAATTTCTCAAACAGCCCCAATGGCCCTCTAACAAGGACCGGATCTACATGTTACGTTGAAGACGAAATCAATGAAGCATTGTGGAAAGAGATGCAGTTCGAATACCATTGTGTGAAATGCCATAAAATGGGCCTTCGGACCAGAGTGCGGGACCTTGGACAAAAAATTCCTGAACAGCCGGCGGGTACGGCTGTTAGACCACCATTATGACCTACAACACTATGCACCAAATTTCGTAGGAGATACAAGATTTGCTATTGTATTTCATATAATGGCCCTTGAGCCCAAAATGGGCCCTAGGCCCAATATTCCAGAACACCTCAATAGCGCTCTACCCAGACCATTACAGTACCATGCATTTCATGTACATGCATTCATTACAATCGTGTGAAATTTCATAAAATGAGGCCCTCCGGGCCCCAGTGGACCCTGGATAAAAAATCCGAACACCGAAGGAACGGTTTTCAGCCATCAATATGACCAAACATCAGCAATGTGCCCACTAAAATTTGTAGGAGAAGTAGCGTTTTCCAGTTTCCACTTATTGACCCATTGTGGCCCTTTACTGACATTTGACCTTGACCTTCAGGTGCGGTTCAACGCGATGATCCATCAGACAATAAACATGGACCAAAAGTAGGTCGAGATTCATGTCAAAGCACGAACAATTTATGGCCCAAAAAAACCAAAAGTTTACTGGCGGATTAGATTAGTGGAGGATAGAGTAAGATAGAATGACATGGGCATCACAAAGATCACCAGCATTGCTGATTTGAGCTAAATATCGGAAATGAAGGTTAACCATACCAAGTTTCTAACTTTCATGGAAATTCAACAAACTTTGGGATTTCGCATGATAAAATACGAAATTTAGGGAACCTTGAATGACCTCCTCTGACCCCGGAATCTTTGTAAAAAGTTTCGGAATGAAGGTGTACCATTCACCAAATGTCGTGGAAATCTGACTTTAAATTTTCGCTCACTTATGCAAATTAGACGACAATTTAGCATCATTCATGAAAATCCAATTAAATTAATCTACTGATATCATATATGTGCCAAACAAATCGCCATAGCTTCCGACTGGGTCGTCTGTAATCTTGCTAACGAAGTCAAACAATAATTACATACAAAAAGGCTAATTACTCCACATAATCAGTTACTTTTATGTCCAAAATCTCACTAGATCGTGGTCACCCAACCCGATATTACATTTCATCAAAATCGGTTTTCCCGTTCCGGAGAAATCCTCTCAACGATAAATGTGACACAATAACACACCCACACACTCACGAACACACACCCACGCCACACGTGATTGCTAAGTATCTTGCTGAACTTTGCTCGGGTGAGACAATAGTAATGAACTGCCTGGTTTCACAAATTGAACAGAATTTGCATGTAAAAAGAAACAATTACCATGTATAGGAGACCTTCATTGTGTCAAAAAAGGAAGAAAGAACCTTTGCTATGTAAAATGATACCTGATTAGAACCCAACAATGGATCCAATGATCTATTCACTACACGGAGAAGTGGGTACCCGTGCCAGTTGCGCTATCAAATTATGAAAGCACATGGTTAAGAAAGTATTCTATATAACAACACTGGCACAGGTGAAATTAAAGCTATAGGCTTTAAATATCCGCAAAACAGATCCTAAATCGACGAGATTTGAGTTCTCCCAGGTTGTGTTAAAAGTTTAGAGATTAGGTCCAGTATAACAACCCGATAATCAACCGAAATAAAATAATGTTTGTAGGCCTAACGGTCGGTTAGTATGTATCATATTTATTCGATTAATTCCAAAAAAAAAATGGATATATTTGTCCATATTGATTTAATGATTGGTAGTATTGTACTAGCAAATTTTAGAGGGCACAATGTATAGCTTTCGCTCGCATGTATCTGTTATCTCATAATTGATTACGTGTGACTGTGATGTAATCCCTCCTGATTTAGACATCAGACAGTCGGAAGTACATGGGAAAAAGCGTAGCTACTTTTCGCTAAAGCGTTGTGTGTTTTATTTTGGAGCCTTGTAGATCGTCGAAAATCAAGTTCTGTATTCGATAATCGGTTGCGCGTAGTGTCCAGAAAAATTTTGAAAAATATTGAGCCTCTCAGATCACCGGAAAAAGGCCTTCCCAGCTGCAAAAGGCATTGGATAAAATCGTCTTAGTTATTATATACAAATTTATATCTTTTTTGGAGGGGGTGGGGGCCTATGAAAAAAATTGGGGGGATTCCCCCTAGCGCACCCCCCATAGATAAGCGCCTGCGCCAGATTTTAAGGGAGCTGGATTGAGTTAAAAATGAATATATTTCTCCCCGCCAGACCGGGATTGATTCGGATGAAACAACACATATCACCTGGATTACGAATGTTGACCGTTTGCACGATCAAGTGGTCTAGTAGGCCCTATGAGGTAGACATGTATTAAAAACTGGCAGTGAAAGACAGGTTAGAATGAAAACATGGCATAAATTCGGCCCTGGAACATCTAAGTGATATCGAGGAATCGCGGTTTTGTGTTGGGAATAGTTCCTTATAGACATACTTATCGTTTTCTTGGGCATGAGGATACAGGTGGAGTCCGTGCGCCGGCATGCTGTCAGATAGTGCAGAGGCCCGAACCCCGGGGTCGCGCCCTGGGGAGGCTGCCTTGTCATCTGGCGTGAAATCTTGAGCACCCCTCCTCTGCTAGTTCGCGACTAGGTGTCAACACTAGGTCGGTGTTCCGGGTGCCCACTCGAAGGTGTCCGTGCTCTCCGAATTGTCCTTGTTGGTGTCTTGTCGATGCCGTGAGTTTTCCACTTGCCCTGCCTTTGTCCTCCCTCTTACTTCATTACCATGGTGATTTCAGTTTTCCATACGACACCTACTGCAGCCCCTCATGTGACATCTGGTTCTCTTTTTTCTTTCTCTTTTGCGAATATAATCCGTGTCCCACCGCAACTCAATCAGTCCACCAACTCCTCATGGCTAAGCATCCTCATCTACTTTTTTTTTTAAACAGAAACACAGATCAGATCTCCTCTTGATTTAACATATCTCCAGTGTCCCAACTACGTTCTTCATAATTGTTTTCATTTCAAGCTGGAGTGTGCGCCTTGTCCACTCCAGCATCCCTGTCAGCCGCCTTCCTGAATTTGATCTCTGTTGTCATGTTGTGATGACTTTCAACTTCTCTGGCTCAAAGTCTCTCTTCCTCGCTTGAACTAAGGTGTTTTCGGTTGTGTCAACCGTTCGCCCAATTGTAATAATCACTCATTCTCGCATCTCACCTCTGCTGTTGAATTAATAATTCTACGATACAACGACTGTGAAATTGCTATACTAGGTGATTTCAATGTAGAGATAGAGCCGGTGTTGAAGCAGAGCCTTGTTGCTATTACCAATGGTCTCACACAGCTCATCAATTTTCCCACCCGTATCCCCTCAGGACGTAAATACGGGAGGGGGTGTGGGGGGTGTGACACCCCCCTGGAAAAATCAGAATTGGTCTCTGGGGACCAAAACACTCGTTCTCCGCCGCGTTAGGTGAAAAATTAATTGATTTATAGCCATGTCCTAGTATTTCTAACTAAGAGGTGCCGTCTGCCTGATTACTGACTGTACCAATAACTTCGGCATCGAGTGAGAAAGTTTCTCTACTTAACTAGGAGACGTTCTTTACGTTTCTGTCATGGGCCAATACCGACGACGGGACCTATTGACACTGGCTTGTGAGCGTGCTCTCACAGATGGCAATTAATTTGACTGTGTAACGGCACGGCGCGCTCCAAGACCCTATGATTTTGAAGCAGCGGGGTTCAAGGATGCCTGCTTAGATCCCTGTCGTACAGTTACATACCAGAAAGAACAATGTCTGACACACCCAAACATCTGGAATATGACTAGTTTGAGACCTGTATTGCTGTGAACTCACTCACTGGGCTATAAGGAACAACAATACATTACATGTGCTTAACATCTCTCATACATAACAATAAATAATACATGGGGCTTTAACAATGGACCGCCCTTGCATCACTATATATAAATATATGGAGCCTCCCCGTAGTACTGTGAGGCGTCGTCCTCCAAGCTCGGTGATGGCCTCTAGGTTCGGTAGTAGCCCCAGTCGCGCCTAACCCCCATCAGCAGGTTAGCATAGAACATCGGGTCACGTACCCGAGTGATGTCTAGGTCGAGACCTGCGTTGGTCCCCTCAAACCCCCAGTCCAGGCCGTCTCTCTCCACAGTGGAGCATTTCACCCCTCCCAAGTTTAGGGGACGGAAACAACCATGCTCAGGAAGGAGTCATAGATCAAACATTACATCTGCTTAACATCTCTCATACATAACAATAAATAATACATGGGGCTTTAACAATGGACCGCCCTTGCATCACTATATATAAATATATGGAGCCTCCCCGTAGTACTGTGAGGCGTCGTCCTCCACTCCTCGTGATGGGCCTCTAGGTTCGGTAGTAGCCCCAGTCGCGCCTAACCTCCATCAGCAGGTTGGCA
>JAODTK010000243.1:0-15159 GCA_026419785.1 Sclerodactyla briareus | reverse complement strand
CGTATGTACGGAGGACTCCCAAAAGTCCCAACTTTTTCCACGGACCCCACAAAACTGCGCCTTGGATTGGAAATAGTCCTAGAGTAAAACCGTAATTGCTAATGGCAAACATTTAGTTCATCCTTTTTTTCAACACCAAGTTAGTGATATTATTGTACATCTATGCCGAAATATAGTGAGATGGTTAAGTATATCACGGGTGCGTACAGAACAAATTAGGCAAATCAGTTCATAATATTCCGAGACTGGGTCGGGCGGGTTGCAGGATAATTTCGAGAGTGAAAACACGAACGAAACCCAAGTTCGGAGAAATAATGGAAGAAAATTTGGGCAAGTCAAAAAGGAAAGTTTTTTAATGATGGATTGGTGGCGAATTTTCGCGCGCATCAGTACGGATATAAGTTGTGCATATTAACTGCAATGAAATCCACTAACCTTTCTTAGTCTGGATTAAGTTGTTCTGCCCACCATTTACGAACTGTGAACGTGTACCGTGCACTGGCATTTATATAGTGGTGTGCGGGGTTAACGTAATAATCAGAATTTGATGATTAATTATTGTCTAACCGAACAAAATCGCGGTTGAGAATTTTTAAGTCCACTAATTCAGGTGCGGACCACAGATGAAGATCGGGACCCCACTGGGGCCGGAGTCGATGGTTACCCATGTTTCATATTGAGTGCTGAATCTTGAATAGAATGGCCAGAAGGGCATACATTTTCAATGGCGTTTTTCTACCAGGCGTTGTGAATTAGGCGATGTTAATGCTTCGAATAATTTTGTTCACTCGAAAATTTCAGAAGCCTGGGGGCAGGACTCCCCCCCCCCCATTTTTTTTGTTTTTTGGTTTTGTCTGAGATGAAAAAATTCGGCGAAAAATCGTGGAAAATTTTGAAAGGAGAAAGGCTGGAAAATTGCCTGAATTTTCGCTGACTTTTTCGATAAATGCCCGGAAAACATGCAAAAATTTCGCGCGCTTCACGCGCGCTGGTAGTCTACGATGATGACTTGTAAACTTCGGCCAAATATTACGTTCCCAAAATTGGAAATGGTTCCCGTACGCCTCTAGCTTTTCCCTCTATCCCACCAGGGACCGTTGGGAGACCCCTGGATCCCACGCAAACGAAGCAAGGTAAAAGGTAATAAAAAAGCCATGTGTGATCGTGGGTGAATCATCTTAGTATGCACAATGACAACTTTTGCGTCTGTCCTATTACTCGAATCACACTGTGGAGGGTGCAATCGAGTCTGGCAAGTGCCGTTGTCCGGCGATTCTGGAGGGTATGAAAAGGTAAAAATTTTCTTTTTTACGCTCCGTGCCAACTAATGGTGGCCCTCCGCTTACATGGTCATTCGCACCGATGTGCCCCCCCCCACTTTCAAAAAGGATCGACGGCCATGAATAATCAAAACTTTAAAATCTAACACTGAAACGTGCAATGAAAAAGTGGGTTGGAATTCTGGCAAACTGTAATTGATTGGCTTAATTTTAGTGTTGGTTTGAAGGTTATATTGAGTTAATTGATTATTATGTATTTTTATCGTCTCTCTATGTTTGTGCAGGGACCCCTGGGAGGACCACTGGCGGCAGTGGACAGGGCCCCTGGTTATCAATGATGCAAATAAAGAAAAATAAAAAAATCGAGCCCAAAACTATAGACCAATGAGCATACGGTGCGTAGTTACGTGATGCGAGGTTCCTGCGAAGTAACAAAGCACGGATTCTCCTCGCCAATCGACTGAGCCCCAACTACTAGCAAATACGACAGCACAGAAGAGCATCAGCAAAAATTATTGTGACAGTGAACAATGCAGAAATTGTGTTTCAAAGTGAAAATCGTGATACTAAATTTTTATCCGACCCCGTTGTCTGGATTCTTCAAGATGATGTTCGAGGAAAAACGAAAGGCTAGTAATTCCTCGGACTGCATTGATTTTTATTGACCTGGGCCCTGATCGCAAGACAATAGTAACCATGTATCAATATGGGTCACCCACGCACCAAGTGGAGCCCGCGAGAAGGGGGTGCTGAGGTGCTGCAGCACCCCCCACTTTTTGGATCGGGGTGCTGGAATATGCCACAGCACTCCCTAGTTTTAGCACTCCGGCTACGACATTCTTTGGCCGCCCAAAGAAAGTACAGTCGGTTAAGTGGAAAACTTCAAACTCTAACTGTCCATCAAAACATTGACTTATTAAATTAAAAACAGGTTGATAAAAAAAAACGAAGCTCGATATATTGGTCACCGATTCCAATTCTGCTTGACGCCGCAGAAAAATGACTAGGATACATTGTAGCCTCTGTGCCCAATGACGCAGTGTGATGCAGTGCTAGATACTTAAGTATACCCATTGTTCGTACGTACACACAGGGACGACGCGAGGGGGGATGTGGGGGTATCTCACCCCCCCCCCAAGAAAAAACAAAAAATCGCAGAGTACTCGCAGTGGAGTTTTTCGAATATCAAGTTGGATTTTGACGGATCGTTCCAAGATGATATTTTACGACTGAGTATGCTAAAAAAAAAATCTATGTATATATATAAATTTCCAAACTCAACCAAAAGGAATATCTTTTATTCATGTAAAACGGTGCTTACAATAACAGTACTTTTTCCCTCAATAACAAGCATATTTACAACAACGTGATTGGCTGTCGCTATTGTACGACAATCAATTGGTCTATTGTTATGATAGAGATTAGGGTATGGATTAGATTCGCGTACACCCAATACGGAAAAAGACTAGATAATGTGCGAATTGACCTCAAGGCCATTTTCGGTCATATGGGGAGCTTGCGCAATGAAAAGTTGTTTGGATGCTCGCGCCAACCTAAAAAAAAGCACAAAATCTGAGTAGCAGATCGCATTAGGACGTGAAAAATGCAAAATTATTCTGGGTTTAGGAGTGTCATAAGTGCATCAGATTGCATCTACGGCCACCTGAAATGCCAAACATTCTCAAAAGTGGAAGGAGCGGGGATTCGGCGGTCCTCGGAAAAGTGAGATCTATAAATTCACTGAATCTTGCTGCCTCGATTCAAATCCTGAGCAGCAAATCGATCTAGGGACATGTGTGGAAAATTCGAAAATTATTTATGGAATGAGAGTGAGTGGTTTGGAGGCTTGCATCTCAAATTGCATCTATGTGACCGGAAAATGAAAAACATTTTGCAAACTCCCCCAGATCCATTAGCAAACTTCAGTACTCCACTCAAAAAAGTCCCACGCCAACCTGAGTGTTATTAAATATTTGACATGCGGCGTATGGGTCAGTCGTGAGCTTATGGTGGCGACCAGCTGGCGCGTTCACTACCCTCCAAAACATGACCCAAATACCGAGGAACTGCACTAAGGCCAGTCTGAAAGCACGGCATAGAGAGTACAGTTATAATTATGCGTTGTGTATTTGGTGTATATCACTCTAGCTCTGACGGCCGAGTCGCCCACTTCCGTGCAACTATGCATTAGGTGGATAGACGTGTCCACAGTCCATCCACGAAAAAAACAGTGCTTAGATGAAATGGGCATCAATTGACTCACTGAACTTCTCATATGTGAACTCTCTTTCGGTCTCGGAGTGATCCATTTTTTCACAAAGTTACCAAACTTCTTAAATAAAAAAGAGGACCTCCCTCCCAAAAATGAAAAAAATGGAACGCCAAAAAATGCACCATTCAGTATAGGGGTAGGGTGTGGTGGAAAAAAAAAATGAATCTGGCCAGTTGGAATTTCTCACTTCTCCACCCCCCTCCCCCCAATCAGATGACCCTGCTAAGTCCTGCGACCAACACTTATAAAGTTCGGGATTGACGAAAGAGACGGGAGGGGACTGCACGATATAGTAACGGTGATATCACAGCAACACGTTTCATATGCGTTAAGTAGTAACCTTACGGCGCTATACCTAGGCCTTTGCCTGTAAGTTTGCCCAGACTATAAATCGATTGACCCAGGCCTGACCGATTCCCAGATTCTGATTCATCAAGATATCGGGCATTCCCTCATCCTCTGTTGTTCCTAAAATGCGGAATGATTAATAGGGGACCAAAGTCTTGCGTGCAAGTGACATTTGGGACAAAGAAATAGAAAAAATGGGGAAAGTTGAAAGATACGGGAGTGAGTGAAAAAAATTAAACGTCAAAACCGTAGGTGTTGATATGGGGGGGGTTAGGGTGAGGTACGCGCCAGTCGGGAAAAATCTCAGCACCCCGTGGGAAAAAAGTGTTCCCAGCGGGCCCCTGACAAGTAGGAGCTTGATGCCATCCGAGTGGGAGCAAGTTATTGTGTCATGTTCACAGCAAAAATGAAGGTTCTCAATTTCCCCCAGACTTTCTCCATTTTGCAATCTAACATTCAATAAAAATAGGGATGTTGTAACTCCCCGTGAGGAAAACTGCATTTCAAATTTCCACGTGGCCGCGACAAGCGTTTTCAAAACTTACAGTGTTAAAGTATTTTTCAGGACATCGACTTAGGTTGACCCTAGAGACACTTGATTGGACCCCGAAACATTTGGGCTCTTGCAATCTTCATAAGGGAAATCCACATTTCAAGAAGCTCAGGGGCGTAGGTTTTTGGTTTTGAAGGGGGCGGGGGGGGGATAATTGCTAAGACTATCTAAGCGGAGCGCACCATAGGTTGGCGCATAACGTACAATCAAATTTTTCTTTTTCACAACCTTCCCAGACGCCCGGAGGAAACGGCACTTGAGGGTTTATGTAGCTGTGTTTACTCAGCCTTCAAGAATATATATTATCATCTACGATTTGTGGATTGTTAAAGGAATTGTTGCATCTTTGCAAGCATTAAAACATTTGATCAGTTAAAATGACGCGTTGAAGAAACTAAATATGGAAGACAACATAACATGTTATGTTAATGAGGACAGACCTCACCGACAGTCAGTCCACAGGCAAAATATATCCAAGTAAGTGATTAGGAGGATCAAAAGACATGCGGCATGGGCGTGTGTGATGGAGAGCTCCAGTTTTAAAACGTCCAACACTTCGTCTCGTCCGAGCCCGAGATTAAAGGTTTATGCAAGTTCTGACATAGTACCGTTCTATAGTTTGTGGTGCTCGCGCTCGGGGAAAAATCGAATCAGATAGGTGAGTTTAGGACTGTCAGGTAATGACAGTTTATTGGGCGGTTAGGTAACTGAGGATTACTGAGCTAAGCTTCTTCAGTTGGTTTTCGCCCCCTCAACTTATACAAATATTTTGTTGTAATTAAAGTGAAGAATCGGTCTAATTATGAATAAGAATACACTGTCAAAAAATAATATTGGGATGACAAAACTGGAAGGGGGGGGGGGGGATGTTTGTACAGGCCTTCCCCCTTACTAACAAGTGGGGGGATACATCCCCCGCATTCCCCCCCCACCCCCCGCGATTCAAGCCGTGCAAGAGCTTGATCCACACAGGTGGGGTTCCAATTACTGTGTCCACAAGCTGAGTTAGTCAGAAATCTCCATTTTCACAATTTTCTATGATTTCACAAAATAACTCCAATCTACAACGAAAACGATGGGGTTGTTGTCCCCCCCCAAAAAAAAAATGCATAAGACATTTTCAGTGTGATTCGGACAAGCATTTAACAGTACTTGAATTCTTGTTCCACAAGGTTCTCCAGAGTTGAACTATGTTGACCTTAAATGAACTTTGCCCTGACCCAAGAACGATCGGAGTCGGGTTGGTTTAGTACTCATGGGAACCAAGTTCAAGTTCGAGCTTGATTTCCATGTGCGTTTGAACGTGGTCGTGTCACAAGCCAAAATTACAAAAATATAAGTTTTAATCGATTATATCAATGGGAAAAGCTGCATACCAAATTTCGGCTGATCGAACTGAGCACTCTGGAATCATCGGTTTCAAACAAAAGGTATTACCTCAGTTGCCTCAGAGACCTTTGATCTGACCCGGGCCGAAAACAACTGAACATGTACTCATTATTGGAAACCCACATACCGAGTGTGAGATTCACATCAGGGTGGGGACGAGTTACTGTGTTCACAATCCAGGCGTCGCATACATACATACATACATACATTACATAAATAATCATACATGTACATATACAGACATACATTATATTATATTAGCAAGATGATTTGAATTTATTATATAATAAAAAAAAAAAAAAAAGTAGCAACATGAATTTGAATTATTGACTTTATTAAGCTGCAGCTATATAATATATATATATATTATAATAATCATATTGATTATATATATATAATATTCAAAATTTCACAGTTATAAGCATCCGTCGCTGTTTCAGCTTATGCATCTAGGGTTCGCAATTTCCAATTGGATGGACGACCCCGGACAATAACCTGTTACAGCGCCTCCAATTCAGGTCAGCGTTTTGTCGAGCGAGCAGTGGTCAAGTAGAATGACAATGAAGGCCAATGGTCTTGCAAATATGACTTCACATTTGGCGTTCCTCATTGTTACAATATGGACAGCCGAAACTCCAACCGAATTTCAGCCGATTGGAATGTACGATAGGTACAATCAGCTATTGCACAAATGCCTGTGATGTCACAGGGGGAACCGCAAAATTCCCCTAGAATACATACAAAGTCATGTAAAACATGTAATTTGAAAATATTGTATTGATTTTTGTTGAAACTATAGATGGGATTCCAGTGAAAACTGTAGAATCATCACCAAAATACGGAGAATAATTACATTAATTTTCTATGTAAATGCCTTTTATCGTTTTTGTTATTCGTTTCCTCATGTCAAAAGGCAGCATGTACATAGGTCTAGTGGCAACCTAGGCACCCCTCACCCCCCCCTCCCGTTTATGTCAGGATCCTGAATTCTCGAAGGAAAATCGATTTTTCTTTTTTTACTTTCAAAGGTCACGGGGTTAGCATGTAGTAATCTTCCCCGAGGCCCAATACAAACAACCGTGTCAGCACAAACCCGATAAAACAATTACAGTCCCTTCCGGAAGCTAATACACCAGGACATACCTGACCTAATGTTTCTGCGATGGAGTAGTGAAATTTCTCTAAAGGTGGATGTGTCAACAGCAGCTGGTCCAGACCAAATACCCCAAAGGCAAAGGGCACTGAAACTGGGTGTTGTCGAGCTTGCTCCAATGCTTTGCCTAACTATTCCAACAATCAGTCGACACAGGGACATTAATTACCTCAGAGACTGGAAATTGTGCCGACATAACACCCATATTTAAGAAAATGGGGCACCGTCCGACCCCATCCAAGACAGGCCTTTAAATCACTCCATCTGTTTGTTGCCAAGATTTTGAGTAGAATACTAAACACGCAGCTTATGAAACATGGTGGTATCAACATCAAATCCTTGCCTGATAATCATAATCAACATGCATCCGGAGAGGCGGTCTTGTGGAAGCCAACTAATACAAACAGTTAACGACCTTGCCCGTAATCATAATACTATCTTACCACCGACGTACTTTGACTTTTTCCAAGGCCTTTGTGAGACGTTGTGCCTGGATCGGAGAGAACTCCTCCAAAAACTGGATTTTTGTGTTATTTTAAGGATAACAAAGGACTAGATATGGAGTGTCTTACAAACTGCCTTCGCGTTTCGACAATGGATGGGCAAATTCTCCAGCTGTTACGGGTACTCCAAGTGGGTAACCGGCAAGGAACAGTAACTAGGGCCGCACTGTTCCTGTTTTTATCAACGACATTCATCACGTCGTGAACAGTGTCCACTAGACTTTTTTGCGGCGGCGCCTAATTTAACCGTCAATTCCTCCGAAACTGACGAGTACTTTTTCAAAAGGATTTGGACAACCTCACAACTGGCCCACCTGGGAAATGAGTTTTCATACAGGTAAATGTAAAACGATGAGACTAGCCGTAGGTGCCCCGCCAGATGAACCTTCAAATACCACCCGACTGACCTTGAAACAACATGCGTTTACTTACCTTGGAATAATTGTCCATGTGACCTGGGATGGACTAAACAGACACAATCAGGGCGGTTACTAGTGCAACCCAGAGTCTGTGAATTTCATTAAACGTAACTTTTATATGTGCTCCAAAGCAAGTTGAGGAAAGCTGTATCTTACTCTGTCAGGCCCTCACCTAGAAGCTGGATTGCAACCTGGAACCCATACAAGAATGTCAACAGCGTCCTCACTTGAGAGGTGCAGAACAGAGCAAGCCAGATTTGTGCGGTGAATCACAGACGTCCCTATGTCTCAGACATGGTAAAATTCCTGGCTGGGAAAACCTGACTGATCGGCGTAAATACCCAAGATAATAATTTGACCCATCAAGTGACCTCAGGCAAAGCCGCAGAGATCAAGGAGGGTAAAGTTGCAATTTGAACTGCCACATCACAATCATCACTTTTAGTATTCTTTTTTTGCCACTTACTAGGAGAGTATGGATGGACTTGCCCCAGGATATTATTGCTTTCCAATCATCTAGATATTCAGGGAGAAATATTGTCCTACTTGCATTTCACACAAATTGAATGACATCCAACTCCTAGTGACCTCCTAGTTAGGCTCCCACGTGAAAGATTCAGGAGGAAACCAGCAAAGTACAAAGTAATTAAAAAATGCATATGAAGAGTCAGTAGAATAGGAAACATGGGGACTTAATGTTTTGAAAAAATGAATGAAAATTAAACGAGGGACATATGACCTTGAACTTGTTGAGAGAGAATAAAAATTGTAAAACTAATACGTTAAAGATTGGCAAACGACTTGGCATACTTGTATTCTACAGGTAGACTATTTCACTCGTTAACGGCAATGTATGAAAAATCTACGCCTATATACTCAGTCTTTCCACCTTGTGCGTACAGATTGTTCTGTGTGTCGATCGAACCTATGATCGTGTATACGTTGTGCGTTCAATTGAAAAACTCCGTCAAGTAAGTAGATGCCATACCAGCCAGAAGACTAATTGTACATCATGAAAAACAGTCATATACGTATTTGACTGTCTAGTGTTGCAATTTAAGATCACAGACAGCTCTTGAAAACTTCAAAAAGTTCCTACATTAGAATAATACGGGCTGCAGCTTTTTGAAAACGTGCTAAATCTTGCGCGAATTCCTTATTGCATGTGCCTATACTATGCTACATAACTAGGATGGTCGCAATTGATCCGTTGCATAGAGAATACGAGGACTACACGTGATAAATGAACTTATAGTCTTAACAGAGCGAGACGATTCGATACGGATTTCATAATCTGGTCCACTCTGGGCATGCCAGGACAGCTTGTGTCAATCATCAACACCTAATCATTTTCATAAATACGTGAAGTAGGTCCCGGGAGTGCTCAGTTAGTTTATTGCCTTGTCGGTAATACGTAGCCTGTGCTTAACCAATCAATAACGTTTCGCAACATGTGTTAAATCTTATTTAATACACACCACCACTGAGTTCATTCACCTTAACATAATTTGCAATTTTAATTACGTTGTAAGTGGATTTACCAAAAACGTAACATATTGTGTCATCAGGTACATTGCAGAACGTGTTTCAAATTCTATGAGAACTCACTCCGTGATCTGAAAGGACAATCAGAACATGAAATGGCAAAAGGGAAATTTGCAGAGTCGGGCAAAAGCTGCAAAGCCCCCTCTCATATCAGGTCCGAAACTCCGAGGTACCGTGAAAGGAAGTTGCGAAAGCCATCAAACAAAACATTTGTCACAATGCCCAGAGCCGCCCTTCGGTCAATTTTGCGGACCTGCCATCCTACCTTCCTGCTATGAAAACACACAGATAGGAGAATTATGAGATGTACGCAAGGCTTCGAAGAGTTAAACACATGCAAAGCAAGCGGTCAAGATAAATCCCTAATAAGGCTTCATTAAGGAATTTTGCCTGTGCATTCAGCGTGCCCACTAGATGACATAGATCAATTGCTCTCTGAAGGAAGGCAAGGACCACAGATGTGGACGGATGCGACAGATATTCCCATGCGAAAAGAAAGACGGCGTTATTACCAAACTTAACCAATCTCTATCCGTGCCATTTTGCCAAATTGCAAAGGCTTCGGCCACCGACGGTTATGGAGGACATCAAACCTAACATCGATCCTACCAGTACGTAGTTGCCAGGGTTTACCCAACTCATTGTCTAATAGAGCTCCTTGAGTCTTCTATAGAGAGTTCGACAAACCAGACGGGTTGGCAACTTGTGTCACAGATTTTTCAAAGGCATTCGATGCAGGACCACACCACCTGATAAACAAAATCATTGTATTAGAGGAAGAAATGAATAATTCCGTGGATTGTTGACTTTTTTCCTCTCGTCGACAGAGGGTCCAGTTATCACAATGCATATCTATTGGGAAACCTAACCCCTTGTGGGACCTCAGGGACACAAAGTTGGGCCAGGTGGTTTCCTCTGACACATCAACGAGCCGTACATCTGCACACTCAAATTGTGCCAAGTATGTCGATGATATGAGCTTTGGTAGGACCAGGCCGTTGAAGCCGAGCTATGATCGCAGATGATCTCAAGGACTCGCGATTGGCAGAGGAAAAAACACCTCCACATCAACCCCCCATGAAAATGCAAAACAGCTTCAAATATGTTTTAGGCATGATAACGAATTGCTTGATCTCTCAATTACGGTGTTCCATGAAAGCTGGTAAAACAACGAAAATACTCGAGTTCTTGGTGCAAGATATATTAGTGGGATCAACAGTCAATGAAAATCAACGTAAGAGCAAACAAACGCCTCCATCTGCTGAGTAGGTTGAAAAAGTTCAGGATACCAACCTGGGTGATTTAATTACTGTTTATAAGTCCGATGTGCGCCGCAATTGATATGCTCTCACGTGTGGCATCCTGGACGACATGCAATAATCGCAAGGTCTATCCAAAAAGCGGCGCTGTCCCGTATCATTCTGGTGCCGACTATGGGAGGGATGACTCCAGGCTATGGAACCCTATCAGTAAATAGTACTGAGGATCGCAGAAACGAACTCTGTGCAAAGTTTGCTTCTTCTTGCCAGAGCTCTGTGCGGTATTTTGCGTGGTTCGATGCTACACTGGGGGCAGACATGGTATGCAATGACGCAGCAATCGCAGATATGATGAACTAGGTGCCGGACCAGCAGGCGGTACATAGTTTCAATCCCCTTTCTACCAGGTGTCTCAATCCAAGTGTAGTTTGCCCCATTCTTGCCCTGGCGGTGGTTTTTTTTTGGGACCTGTCTTTTATATAGGTGTATGTATTAAGTTTGTTGTCATATTATTTTGATTTTAATTGTAATATTACTGCAATTCAGCTTCCAGCGGCAAGATGACTAAAGTCAAATAACATTCAAATTCAAATTTAAGAGGTCAAATCCTATCATGATATAAATTAGCATTCAAGTATATTCTGGCCTCTGTACACCACATCATACACGCCCGGGCGAAAACGCAACGTTAAGAGGTACACTGAAATCGATTGGTTAAAATACGAAGTGACCCCTTCATTGATCATCACTTAGGAGAAACCGTAGATACGTAAGTTTGATACTAATATCTCGTGATTTACAAAATCAGTGCCTTACGGAGCTCTAAGAAGGTAGATCCCGAGTGAACTAGTAAAGTGCCGACCTTGCAAGTATAGCAACCATTGTATACACTCCTTCAGTGAAAGCAGATGTTAAGCCAGGAGAAATTTTTCCGAGAAAACGCGGTTGAGCCAACACGAGCAAGGTTAACTTATTGAAACCATTGTCTAAAGTGCAATATGAACGATGTTGTCTCCCAATATGTTGAAAAGAATGGGCAGTTATAGTGATGGGTCGATGTTGGAAACTTCGAGCATTGGACCACAAATTTGCAAAAAATGGAAGATCTCTGCGACAATATCCAAGCACACGAATGGGTAAAAAGCAACGTCAACCATGGAATCGAATACGCGCGTTCAATAAAAGGTGAGAATACTTGCCGGTGCGGCATAGAACACAGTGCATTTGCGATAATCTTCAAAATGGGAGCAATAATCTCATCGAGACCTGTGGCTGTACTTAGTCCTGGGTTGAGTGCCAGGAGAAATAATTCAGAACATAGATTGCTATACATCACTTATAGGATAGCAGAAAACTTATTCACCTGGGGAAGTTTAGGCAGTCAGCAAACTGTTGCAGCCTATTTGTGGCGACGGCGAATCAAGAATCACTAGAATCATAAACATGATCACTCAACAACGTATTTGCTACCTCAGTCAGTCAGTGACAAACGGTATTAAAAAACCGCACACTTCCCGTGTAATCGTTAATTCGTGCCGTTAATCATTGGAAATATTCGGGAGCAGGTTGAGGTCCATCCAGTATTGTTCGATTGGGCATTCTCAAATTTTTCCCAAATAAGCTTAGAGTGCACTGTTTGATCGAGGCTCCCTGTAATGTTACCCCTTAGAGGGGGCAAATGACAGATCATGGAGGTACACTGTGTTACGCCAGAAGTCAGGGGCGGGCACCAGGGGGGGGGGGGGCAGGAGGGCGGTGCCCCCCCTTAGGGTTTGGGGCACGAAAAAAAAATCGCAGAATGAGTTTTGTGCACACGTTCGTCGGGGGTGGGGGGTAGTGTCAAAATACGTTATCCAACTTAGGTTATTTTATATTCGTTCTCATCGAAAATCAAATCGAGACTCAAAAAAACTGTTGCCTGTTAATTATACGTTCGCAAATGTAGCGGATGCTTACTGTTTTAGGAAACACTGTGGTCATTATGAGCCACCGTTGTTAATATTGGGTGAAGGGCTTAATGTTAACTTGCAAACTTTGCGGCGCCTTCCGGCCTATGTGCCAGGGCCGTAGCAGCGGGGGGTGTTGGGGTGGTCACCCCCAATAATTTTGTGCCGTCGGCAAATTTTTGGGCTGTCGGCAAAAAGGGAGAAAGAGAAGGAAAAGAAGAGGAAAGAGGAGAGGAGGGAAGAGTAGAGGAAAAGAGGGAGGAGGAAAAAAGAGGGGGGGGGGGGGGGTGAAAAGAGGATGAGAAGAAAGAGGGGAAAGGAAGGAAAAGGGAAGTAAGGGAGTGAGGGGAAGACAGGGAATGGAAAGAGGAATAGAAACCAAAACGGAAGCCAGACTTTAGTCTGGCTATTTCGACTTTGGCTCTTCATCTAATTGGCCGATTGTTTTTGCATTCAGCGTCGCAAGAGAATGGCACGTCGGCAAACATATATTGGGACGGCTCGTCAGCCGTCGGTGTAATTGTGACGAGTGACGAGTCTTGGGCAATTCGGCAAAAGGGAAAAAACAGGCGATTAGCGTTGACATTTTAGTTTCATGACTACCCACCCCTTCTCTCCCCCCCTGACAGTTCTTGACAGATTGTTGTTGGTCCAATATTCCAAAGATACAAGAAAAAATAAAGCCATTTTGCTGAAACATTAAGAAAGAATTTACCAGACCCTCACAATGAAACAGTCGGTTTAGGCGGGGAATCATGGCGAGCGGCAAAGGTAGAGTGCAAGGCGAGAGAAAATAGAGCCCCCCCCAGTCTTTTTTAGATCTAAAATTCGGGCAAGAAACTAACCAACTTTGAGCACAGAATAACCTACATTGGTTAGAGATATCTAATGCGTAAGGGAAAGAAGAGTCTAAAATGGCCGAAACTTTGAACAATTGCACCCCCCATTGAAGAGTTCAGAATTGGCGCGCTTGCGAGCAGTGTGTATTGATGGTCTGCGTCACACGCAACGAGATGCAGTAAAATATCGGGATTGTTGAGATTCGGCAATTGTTTTTTTGGCGTTGCAAAATTCAAAGGTTCCGCGTATTGGTGAGCGGGCGGCGTAACGCCCAATTTACTGAAAATATTGCACAGATTGCATATTGAGGACGTTTCAATATTCAAAATTTTCCAAAGGGAGGGGGGGACACCCCCTCCAATTTAGACCCATCCCCCATAGCATACAATGGCCGATCCGTCTGCAAAACATAATCTCCACACCCCTCAATTATCAACCCATCGCTCCGCCCCTGCTTCTGTCTGTGACTGCGTGGCATCGTGATCACTCCAACCCATGCCGATTCACGCCATCAGATATCTTGAAATCTGGCTTAATATAACAAAAGTTTCGCAAACGTAGGGGCCGGTCTACCTATTACGAAAGTAGGTTACAGTTCTCGGGTTGATGTTTTGTCCAGTGTATCAAATGAAAGATGACCTGCTGGAAAACTTGTCATGCAACGTTTTCTTTCGTCCCCAGAAATTAGGATTTTGTCAAAACTCGTTGACGTAGAAAACAAATTACAAAGTAGTATCAAAATTGTGGGCACCATTTTGCATCTAGCAGTATCAATGACTTCAAAAATCGCAGAGGGGAGGGGACACCCCCTCCCCTTAGACCCCTCCCACCAAATCAGACATGCCGAATCTGCCCCCCCCTACCGTAAAACCTGGCGCCGCCCCTGCCAGATAGTAATATACCAGGTTCATTGCCTTCTGTTTTTTATCCCCGCATTTTAATAGCATTTCCTATGTCCTTGACTGAACCAACTAGGTTTGTTTGTCTCTCTTGACTTTAGATTTTAGGGACATGCTATACAGTACACTAATAAAGCTCTGATGCCAATATTTCCAAAATGATTATCAATGTCTGGCGCGTAGCCAAGTCATATCTGCCATCTCTGTTGCTATTTCTGCTAAGAGATCAACTACTAAGCACATAAATAACAATACACTGTGATGAATTATAGGAGTGGAAAAGCATGTCATGAAAAACAATCAAAACCATTCAGGAAATGGAGTCCGGAGGACGGTATGAAATACATATTAAAACCATTTTCTAATATGGGGTTGAAAATCAAACTCGATCCAGATGCTTCGATTGAGTCAAAACTTCGTCCTTGTACTGTAAAACATGTGAGCAGTCATGTTTGATATATGCAGCTACACCACCGCCAATCCGTCTTTCCATCTTTCCTAACAATTAAAATATACAGAGATAGAATCATGGGAATTGATGAAATTCGTGGTCTTGATTGAATCAATAAAAACGTTATCAGCGCAAAAACATCGAAACATGCATTGTTTTCATAGAGTGGAATGCAATTGATTCAAACTTCCGAGGTACAGGTAGAGATAGGTAAAAAAACCGATCGTAGTTGATCCGTTAACGAAGCTTATTTCTTAGGGGGGGGGATTTCAAAGTTCTTCAGTAACATGGATTATTTATAA
>JAODTK010000242.1:0-15685 GCA_026419785.1 Sclerodactyla briareus | reverse complement strand
CAAAAGTCTGAAAAACCTCTTATGAACACGATGAGTCCAGAATGGTGGTCTGATCAGGTTGACATTTGGTGTGTAGCTGTCTGGATGGGGAGTGCAGGAACTCGATTGTTTTTTGTATATGTCGGGGATGAATTTGGTCAAAAATAGAAAAATGTGAAAGTGATAGGTTGGCCAATTTTGGCTTGTAACACGATAACTCGAACCCTCCTGGATGGAATGAAGCTCATACTTGGTATGTGTGTTCCCCAGATGATGTAAATGCCCCTGGTGGTTCTGGGCCAGGGCAGCAGGTCTTTGAGGTCACCAGAGGTCAAGTCTGAAAACCTAAACACGATGAGTCGGAATGGGTGGGTCTATTGGTGATATCTGGTGTGTAGCTTTCTTAGGGGAGTAGAGGACCCTTTTCTTGTATAGGTCGGGGGGTGAATTTGGTCAAATATTTGAAAAAAATGGGAGAAAGTGGTATTTTTGGACCAATTTGGGCTGTAAACACGATGAACTCGAACCTCCTGGATGGAATGAAGCTCACACTTGGATGGGGTTCCCCATGATGAGGTAAAGCACCCTGTTGTTTAGGGTGTAGGTCGGAGGTCACTGAGGGGGTTACCAGAGGTCAAAAGTCGGAAACCTTACAAACACGATGAGTCCGGACGGTTGGTCTGATCTGGTTGTATTTGTGTGGAGCTTCTTATAGGGAGTAGAGGAACCCTATTATTTTTGGTATAGGTCGTTGGTGAACGTGTCACAAAACAGAACATTTGTGAAAAGTCATATTATTTGGCCAATTTTGGATGGAAACACGGATAACTCGACACAATCTTGATGGATGAAGCTCCATACTTAGCATGCGTGTTCCCCATGATGAGTACATGCACCCTTACTCTTTTAGGATTACGTCGGAGGTCCATCTGAGGTAACCAGAGGTCAAAGTCTGAAAACCTTATAAACCACGATGGTCAAGACTGATGGTCGATCAGTTGATGTTTGGTGTGTAGCTTTCCTATGGGAGTAGAGGAGGAACCCTATTGTTTTGGTATAGGTAGGGGAAGTGAATTTTGGTCAGAAACAGAAAATTTTTGGAAGGAAAGTCAATAGTTTGGCCAGGTTGGCTTGTAACATGATAACTCGACCCCACCTCGATGGATGAAGCTCTGTTGGTATGTAATCCCCCATTGATGAATCATGGACCCTTTGTTTTGTGGCAAGGGTCAGAGGTACTGAGGTCACTAGAGGTAAAAAGTTTGTTGAAAACCTTATAACACTATGAGTCAGAAGGTTGGTCTGAACGAGTTGAAATTGGGTGTAATGCTTTCTTATGAGGAGTTAGAGGAAAAACCCTATTGTTTTTTGAAAATAGGTCGTCGGTGATGGGAACTTTTGTCAAAAACAGAAAATCTATTTCAGAATATTTCAACTTACCCCATATTGGACCCTGCACCCCACCCCGCGCCATTGAACAGAACAATCGTTGAAAAGTCCAATTTTTGGCAATTGTGGCTGGTAACACACACGATAACTCGGACCCCCACCTGGATGGGATGAACGCTTCATATTGGGTATGGGTATATCCCATGATAGGATATGACCTATTTTTTGTGGTCTGGTCAGAGGTCATTGAGGTCACTAGAGGTCAAAGTCGAAAACTAATAAACACGATGAGCCGGAAGGTTGGTCTGATCTGGTGACATTGGTGGTAGCTTTCTTTGAGGAGTAGAGGAACCCAATTGTTTTGGTTATAGGTCGGGGAGGAATTTGGCTTCAAAAATGAGGGAAGGGAAGAAAAAATTGAAAAGTGGAGAGGTGCCAAATTTGGCTTGTTGTAAACACGAAACCAACCCTACTGGGATGGATGAAGCTCATACTTGGTATGTGTGTTCCCCATGATGGAGTAAGCACCTGTTGTTTTGGGGTTAGGTCAGAGGTCATATGAGGTCACCAGAGGTCAAAGTCTGAAAAAC
The DNA here is from genome assembly GCA_026419785.1 of Sclerodactyla briareus. Taxonomy (NCBI): domain Eukaryota; kingdom Metazoa; phylum Echinodermata; class Holothuroidea; order Dendrochirotida; family Sclerodactylidae; genus Sclerodactyla; species Sclerodactyla briareus. The sequence goes on along the minus strand of JAODTK010000242.1, from coordinate 13,727 downwards.
CTTTATAACACGATGAAGTCCGATTTTAGGTTTTGTGGGTGTCCGATCTGGTTGATATTGGTGTGTAGTTTCGTATGGGGAGAGGTAGGAAGAGTAGAGGAACCCTATTGTTGTGGTATAGGTCGGGGTGATTGGTCAAATATTGAAAAAAAAAATGGTGTGGAAAGTTGGATGGATGGAAAGTGGATACTAGTTTGGCCAATATGGCTTGTTAAACACGAGAACTCGACCTTGTTCCTTTCCCTTGGGGAAATTTTGGATGAAGCTCATTCTGATATGTGTGTTCCCCATGATGAGGGACATGCACCCTATTGTTTTGGGGGTAGGTCGGAGGTCATCTGAGGGCACAAGAGGTCAAAGGTCTGAAAACCTGATAAAACACGATATGAGTCCGGGATTGGTGGTCTGAATCTGGTTGATATTGGTGCGTAGCTTCTTTATAGAGTAGAGGCAACCCTATGATATTTTGGTATAGGTCGTGGTGAACCTTTGATCAAAAACAGAAACATTTGTGAAAGTCATAAGTTTGGCAATTTTGGCATGTGAACACGATAACTGACCCCTCCTGGTGGAATGAAGCTCATACTTGGCAGGCGTGGTTCCCCATGATGAGTACAGAAACCCTACTATTTTATAGTTACGTCGGAGGTCATCAAAGGTCACCAGAGGTAAAAGTCTTGAAAATTTTATAATCACGATGAGTCCAGAATGATTGTTGGTCTGATCAGGTTGATATTTGGTGTGTAGCTTCTCTTATGGGGAGTAGAGAAACCTATGTTTTTGTTAGGTGGGGGTGAATTTTGGTCAGAAACAGAAAATTTGTGAAAAGTCAATAGTTTGGCCATTTTGGCTTGTGTAAACACGATAAAACCCGAAAACGTGGTAGACACGATAAGTCCAGAATGGTTTTTCTGCTCTGGGTTGATATATGGTTTGTGTAGCTTTCTAGGGGAGTACAGGAACAAACTATTGTCTTGGGATAGGTCGCCAGTGAAACTTGTCAAAACAGAAAATTTGTGAAATGTATTATTTTGGTCAATTTTGGCTTGTAAGCACGCTAACTTGACCCCAACCTCGAGAATTGAAGCTCGCTGGGTCGGTGTGTTCCCCATGATGAGTATAGGAACCTTTTGCTTGTGGCCACGGTCACCGAGTTCATCTGAGGTCACTAGAGGTAAAGTTTGAAAACCTATAAAACAAGAAAGTCCAGAATGGTTGTCTGTGATGAGATGTGTGTATATTAGGGTGTGTCGCTTTCTATGAGCGAGTACAGGAACCCTTTGTTTTTGATATATGTCAGTCGTGTGAACTTTGGTCAAAAACAGAAAAATTTGATTGAAAGTCAATATTTGGGCCAATTTGGGCTTGTAAACCAATAACTCGACCCACCTGGATTGGATTGAAGATCATAGTTGGTAGTGATTCCCATGAGGATATATGGAACCTTTTTTTGTGGTCAGGTCAGAGGTCATAGAGGCCACTAGAGGTAAAAGTCTGAAAAACTAAAACACGATGAGTCGGAATGGTTTGTGATCTGGTTTGAATTGGTGGAGTCTTTCTTGGGGAGTAGAGGAACCTATTGTTTTTTGGTAAGGTCGGGGGGGATAAACACGATGAGACCGGAAGGGTGGTATGATCGGGTGAATTTGGTGTGTAGCTTTCTTATGGGGAGTAGAGGAACCCCATTGTTTTGGTATAGGTTCGGGGGTTTGGAATTTTGGTCCAAAAATAAAAAAAATGGTGTGATAAGTGGATATTTTGCACAATTTGGGCATTGTAAACACGAAAACGCGACTCTCCTGGATGATGGAGCTAATACTGGTGTGTTGGCTGTCCCCATATGAGTACATGCACCCCATTCTTTTAGAGTTAGGTGCGGACGTTCAGCTGAGGGTCATCAAAAGGTTCAAAGTCTGAAACCTTTTGAACACGATGAGTCCGGACTGGTTGGTATGATCTGGTTGATATTTGGTGTGTAGCTTTCTTAGGGGAGTAGAGGAACCCTTTCGTTTTTGGGTATAGGACGAGGGTAATTTTGGTCAAAAAAGGAAAAAAACTGGTGAAAAGGGATATTTGGACAATTTCGGCTTGTAAACCACGATTAACTAGACCCCACCGTCGCGGATGAAGCTAATGGTGGTAGTGTGGTCCCCATGATGAGTATATGGAACCTGTTGTTTTGTGGCCCGGTCAGAGGTCATCTGAGTGAGGTCATAGAGGGTAAAAGGGCTGTGGAAAAACCTTAGAAACACGATGAGTCCAAATTGCTTGGTCTATCAGGTTGATATGTAGTGTGTAGCTTTTTATGGGGGAGTAGAGGAACCATATGGTTTGGGTATAGGTCGTCGGTGTGTGATGAACTTTAGTCAAAAACAAAAACTTGATGAAAAGTCAATATTTGGCAAAATTTTGGGTCTTGTAACATCGATAACTCGACCCCAAACCTGGATGGATGAAGCTCATACTTTGTATGGGTATTCCCCATGGTGAGTATATGGAACCGATTTTTGTGGCCAGGTCTGAGTTCATCTGAGTTCACTAGAGGTAAAAGTCAGAAAAAAAACCTTGTAAAACGATAAGTCAGAATGGGGGGTTCGATCAGGTTGACATTTGGTGTGTAGCGTTATCATGGGGAGTACATGAACGGGGATTGTTTTTTGTATAGGTAGGGGATGAATTTGGTTCAAAAATGAGAAATATGGTGTGAACGTGGTGTGATGTATGTTGGCCAATTTTGCTTGTTAAACACGATAACTCGAACCCTCCTGGATGGATGATGAAGCTCAGACTTGGTATGTGTCTTCCCCATGATGAGTAAAGCACCCTGTTTTTGGGGTAGGTCAGAGGTCACTGAGGTCACCAGAGGACAAAGTCTGAAACCTTATAAACACGATGAGTCGGCATGGTTGGTCTGATTGGTTGATTATTGGTGTGTAGTGTTCTATGGGGAGTAGAGGAACCTAGTGTTTTTGGTATAGTCGTCGGTTGAACTTTGGTCCAACAAGAAAATTATGAGAACGGTCAAATTTTGGCCATTTGGCTGTGTAAACACGATTAACTAGACCCCACTAGCTGGATGAAGCTCAAGTTTGGTATGTTGTGTTCCCCATGATGAGTAATGAACCTGTTGTTTTGTGGCCAGGTCAGAGGTATCTGAGGTCACTAGAGGTGGTAAAGTTGAAAACCTTATAAACCACGATGAGTCCAGAATGGTTGGTCTGATCAGGTTGATATTGTTGTGTAGCTTCTTATGGGGAGTAGAGGAAAACCTATGGTTTTTGGTATAGTCGGGGGGTGAATTTTGGTCAAAAAATTAAAACCAAATGGTTATAAGTGGATATTTTGGCCAATTTTGGCTGTAAACACGATAACTCGACCTCTCCAGGATGGTGAAGCTCAGCCTTGGTATGTGTGTTGCCATGATGAGTAAATGACCCCCCCGCATTGGGTTTACGTTAGGTCGGAGTCATCTGAGTCACCAGAGGTCAATGTCTGATACCTTAATACCACATGAGTCCGGAATGGTTGGTCTGATCTGGTTGAATATTTGGTGTGTAGCTTTCCTTCTTATGGGGATTAGAGGAACCCTATTGTTTTTAATATAGTCGGGGTGATTTTGGTTAAAAAATGGTGAAAACTGGATATTTTGGCCAATTGGGCTTGTAAACGACGCTAACGACCCTCCTGGGATGGGATGAAGCTCATCTTTGTATGAGGTTCCCATCATATTACTGCCACCCCTACTGTTTAAGAGTTCGGTCGGAGGTCACCTGAGTTCAACAGAGATCAAGTCTGAAACCGTATACTTATAAACACTATACGTCGGCGTGAATATGTGGTGGGTCTGATCAGGTTGACATTTGGTGTGTACTTCGCGATGGGGAGGACAGAACTCGATTGTTTTTGTAATAAGGTTCGGGGATGAATGTTTGGTCAAAAATGAGAAAAAGTGGAAAGTGGATATTGGCCAATTTTGGCTTGTAAACATGATCACTCGAACCCTCCTGGATGGATGAAGCTCATAACATGGCATGTGGATTCCCCTGATGAGTAAATGCACCCTGTTTTTTTTGGGGTCAAGTCAGCGTAATCTGAGTTCACCATAGGACAAAGTCTGAAAACCTATAACACGATGCTTCCGGACTGGTTGGTCCGTCTGGTTGAATATTTGGTGTGTATCTCTCTTATGCGGGTAGGGAAACCCCATTGGTTTTGGTACAGGTTCGGGTCGGGGGTGAATTTTGGTTAAAAAAATGGTGAAAAGTGGATATTTGGCACGTTTTGGCTTGTAAACACGATTGAATCCTCGACCCAACCGGCTGGATGAAGCTATATTTGGTATGTGATTCCCCATGATGAGGAGTGGAACCTATGCTTCGTCGGCCAGGTCAGAGGTCATCTGAGTTCACTAAGAGGTAAGGCGAAAAGTATGAAAACCTTGTAAACACGATAAGTCCAGAATGGTGGGTTCTGATCAGGTTGACATTGTGTGTAGCTTTCTGAGGGAGGACAGGAACTCGATGTTTTGCTTATTTTGGGTATGGTCGGGGGATGAATTTTGGTAAAAAATGAGAAAATGGAAAGTGGGATATGTTGGCCCAATTTTGGCTGTGTCAACACGATCTCGAAACATCCTGATGGAGAACGCTTCATACTTGGTATGGTATTCCCCATGATGCGTAAATGGCACCCTGTTGTTTTGGGGTTAGTCAGAGGTCATCTGAGGTCCACCAGAGGACAAAGTCTGAAAACCTGATAACACGATGAGTCGGAAAGGTCGGTCTGATCTGGTTGAGAGTTGGTGTGTAGCTTCTTATGGGGAGTACATGAACTCGATTGTTTTTGTATAGGTCGGGGATGAATTGGTCAAAAAAATGAGGAACACTGTGAAATGAAAGTGGATTATGTTGGCAATTAGGCTTGTATAACACGGATAACTCGAACCCTCTGGATGGATGAAGTCATATGGTATGTGTATTCCCAAGATGAGTAAATGCACCCTGCTGTTTTGGGTAGGTCAGAGTTCACTGAGGTCCCAGAGGATACAAAGTTCTGGAGTGATAACTTATAAAACACGATGAGTGCCGGATGGGTTGGTCGGATTAGGTTGATATTGGTGTGTAGCTTTTCTTATGGGGAGTAGAGGAAAACTAGTGTTTGGAATAGGTCGTCGGTGAACTTTGGTCAAAAACAGAAAAAAATTTGTGAGAAGTCAATTATTTGGCAATTTTGGCTTGTAACACGATTTAACTCGGGAGCCTCCCCTAGCGGGATGAAGCTCATGTTTGGTATGTGGTTCCCCATGATGGGTACACGAAATCTGTTGTTTTGGCCAGTCGAGGTCATCTGAGGTCCCTAGGGGAAAGTCTGTTGAAAACCTTATTAAACACGATGAGTCCAGATTTGTTGGTTTGATCAGGTTGGTATATTTGGTGGTAGCTTCTTGGGGGGAGTAGAGGAACCCTTTGTTTTTTGCGTATAGGTCGGGGGTGTCCAGGAATTTTGGGTCAAACAAATTTAAAAAAATGGTTATAATTTGTTAATTTGGCCAATTTTGGCTAGTACACGATAAAACTCGAATCTCCATATTGGGATGAAGATTCATACTTGGTATGGGTGTTGCCCATGATGGTACATGCACCATATTGTTTTGCGTTAGGTTCGGAGAGGTCTCGAGGTAACCAGAGGTCAAGTATGAAACCTTTAAACACGATGGTCGGAAAATTGGTTGGTCTGATCTGGTTGATTTGGTGTGTAGCTTTCTTCAGGGGAGTAGAGGGAAACTATTGTTTTTTGGTAATATGTCGGGGTGAATTTTGGTCAAAAAAAAATGGTGTGAAAACTGGATATTTTGGCTAATTTTAAGCTTGTTAACACGTTAACGCGACCCCTCCTGGATGGATGAAGTCAGACTGGTCATGAGTGTTCCCAATCATGAGTAATGCAACCCTACTGTTTGAGAGTTAGGTCGGATGGTCCCTGAGGTCACCAGAGGTCAAAGTCTGCAAAACCTTATAAACACGCTGAGTCCAGAATGGGGGTTGATCCGGTTGACTTTGGTGTGTAGCTTTCGATCGGGGAGTACGGAACTTCGATGGTTTTTTGGATAGGTCGGGGATTGAATATGGTTCAAAAATGAGAAAAATGTGAAATTGGATATGTTGGCCAATTTTGGCTTGTAAACATGGATAACTGAGAACCCTCCGGATGGATTGATGAAGGCTCCATTAATTGGTATGTGTTCCCCTATTATGAGTAAATTGAACCTGTTGTTTTGGGGTTAAGTCAGAGGTAATCTGTGGTCACCAGAGGGCAAAAGTCATGAAAACCTTATAAAAACGATGAGTCGGAATGGTGGGTCCGATTCTGGTTTGATATTGGGTGTGTATTCTTTCTTATGCGCGAGTAGATGAACCCATGTTTTTTTGCGTACAGGTCGGTGGGTGAATTTTGGTAAAAAACAAATGGTGTGAAAAGGTGGCATATGGCAAGTTTTGGCATGTAAACCGATTAACTCGACCCCGCCGGATGGATTGAAGTCATACTAAATATGTGTGTTCCCATGAGAGTAAATTCACCCTGTTGTTTCTGGGTTGGTTAGTCAGAGGTCATCTGAGGGTCACCAGATGTCAAAGTCTGAATACCTTATATAACCACGATGAGTCCGGAATTGATTGGTTGATCTGTGATATTTGATGTGTAGCTTCCTTTGAGGAGTAGAGGCACCCTATTGTTTTAGGGTATAGGACGGGGGTGAATTTTGGTCAAAATATTAAAAAAAAAACATGGTTGAAAAGTGGATATTTGGACAAGTAGGCTTGTTGTTGTTGTAAACACGATAACTCGACCCCTCCTGGAGGATGAAAACTCATACTTGGTCGGTAGGTGGTTCCCCATGGTGTAGGTATCAGAAACCTATGTTTTGAGTTAGGTCAGACCGTCATCTGAGGGTTCACCAGAGGTCAAAGTCTGGAAAACCTTATAAAAACACGAGGCGCCAGAATGGTTGGGTGATCAGGTTGTAGTTGGGTCTAGCTTTCTTATGGGGAGTGAGGAACCCTATCGTTTTTAGGATAGGTCGTCGGTTGAAACTTTGGTCCAAGAACAAAAAAAAATTGTTGATGTTGAAAGGTTGACCGAAAGTTAATAATTTGGCCAATTTGCTTGTAAAACACCAGTTAACTCGACCCCACCTCTGATCTGGATGAAGCTCATGTTGGGTATGTGTTCTCCCCGTGTGATGAGTATATGGACATATTGTTTGGCACCAGGTCAGAGGTCATCTTAGGTCACCAGCGGTCAAAGTATGAAGCCTTATAAACACGTTGATGTACGGAGGGTGGTCTGATCTGGTTGATATTTGTGTTGCGTAGCTTCTTATGGGGAGTAGAGGAAACCATTGTTTTTTGGTATAAATCGGGGGTAAATTTTGTCACAAAAATGGTGAATGAAATGAAAAGTGGATATTTTGGCCAAGTTGGACTTGTAAACGCGATAACATGACCCATCCTGGATGGATGAAGCTCATAATTGGATTGTGTGTTTCCCAAGTGATGAGTTACATGCCTCTCTGTTCTCGAGTTAGTCGGGAGGTCACCTGAGGTCACCACAAGGTTCAAAGTCTGAAAACTTATAAACACGATGAGTCCGGAATGGTTGGTTGATTGGTTGATATTGGTGTGTAGATTTCTTATGGGGAAGTAGAGAAACCCTAGTGTTTTATGTAGTTGTGGGGTGAATTTTGGTTAAAAAAAAATTGTTTGAATGAAAAGTGGATATTTATGCCAATTTTGGCTTGTAAACGCGATACTCGACCCCTCCTGGATGGAGGAGGAAGCTTCTACTTGGTTATATGAGTGTTCCTCATATGAGTACATGACGTACTGTTCTAGAGTTAGTTCGGAGGTCAACATGAGGTCACCAAAGGTCAAGTCTAAAACCTTTATAAACACGATGAGTCCGGAATGTTGTGATCGGTATGAGATTTGGTGGGTGTGTTTCTTATGGTGAGTAGAGTAGAGGTAGAGAAAGTAGAGGAAACCCCATGTTTTTAGTATAGGTCGGGGGTTGAATTTGGTCCAAAAAATGGGTGAAAAGTGAGATATTTGCAATTTTGGCTTGTAAACACGAACTCGAACTCTCCGGATGGATGAAGCTCATACTGGTATGTGTGTTCCCCAGATGAGTACATGGACCCTATCGATTTTGGTTCAGGTGGGAGGTTCATCTGAGAGTACACCAGAGGTCAAAGTCTGAAATCTTGATAACACGATGAGTCCGGAATGGTTGGTCTGATAGGGTGAATTTGGTGTGTAGCTTTCTTATGGGAGTAGAGGAAACTAATGTTTTATGGTTTAGGTCGGGAATTTTGGTCAAAAAAAATGTTTGAAAAGTGGATATTTTTGGCCAATCTGGCTTGTTAACGCGATCAACTCGACCCTCCTGGATGGATGAAGCTCATACTTGGTATGAGTGTTCCCCATGATGATTACATTGAACAATCACTGTTCTAGAGTTCGTTGGGGTCACACGAGGTCACCAAAGGTCAAAGTCTGAAAAACATTATAAACACGAGAGCCGAATGGTGGGTGTGATCAGGTTGAACATTTGGTGTGTAGCTTTCCGATGGGGGAGTACAGAAACTCCGATGTTTTGGTAGAGGTCGGTGAGGAATTTTGGTCAAAAATGAGAAAAGTGAATGAAAGGGATTGTTGGCCAATTTTGGGGGCTTGAACACTGGTATAACTCCAACTCCTGGATGGATGAAGCTACTACTTGGTAGGTGTATTCCCCATGATGAGTAAATGCACCCTTGTGTTGGGGTTAGGTCAGAGGTCATCGGAGGTCACCAGGGACAAGTCTGAAAACCCTTATAAACACGATTTGAGTCCGGAATGGTTGGACTGTCTAGTGATATTGGTGTGTAGCTTTCTTATGGGGGAGTAGAGGAAACCCCATGTTTTTTGGTATAGGTCGGGGTGATTTTGGTAAAAACAAAATGGGGAAAAGGGATCTTTTGGCCAATTTTGGAATGTAAACACGATAACTCGCCATCTGGATGGATGAAGCTCACACTTGGTAGGTGTTCCCATGATGCGTACATGCTCCCTCTGTTTTAGAGTTAGGACGGAGGTTCATGGGTCACGTAGAGGTCAAAGTCTGAAACCTTATCAACATGATGCGCTTAGAATCTGTGGTCTGATCAGGTTGATATTTGTTGTGTAGCTGTATTTATGGGGAGTAGAGGAACATTATTGTTTGGAAAGTCGTCGGTGTGTAACTTTGGTCAAAAAGAAAAATTTGTGAAAAAAAAGTCAATATTTGGCCAATTTTGGTGGGTAAAACGATAAATCGCACCCAATTCGCTGGATGAAAGCTCATACTTGTATGTGTGTTCCCATGCATGAGTAAATGCACCCTGTTGTTTGGGGTTAGTCAGGGTCATGTGAGGTCACCAGAGCTCAAATTCTGAAAACCTTATAACCAGATGAGTCCGAAATGGTTGGTATATCTAGTTGATATTGGGTTGGTAGCTCTCTATGGGGAGTAGTAGAGGAAACCTAGTGTTTTTGGTTTATAGATCGTGGTTGATTTTGAGTCCAAAATATATTTAAAAAAAAAAGTGGTAAAAAGTGGATATTTTGGCCAATATTGGCTGTCAACCGATTAATCGACCCTTACTGGATGGATTTGAAAAACTCATACTTGGTATGTGTGTTCCTCATGGGGAAGAGTACTGCAACTGTTGTTTTGGAGTTAGGTCAGAGGTCATCTGAGGTCACCAGAGGTCGAGTCTGTAAACCTTATAAACACGATGAGTCCAGAAGGTTGGTCTGATCAGGTGATATTTGGTGTCTAGCTTTCTTATGGGGAGTGGAGGATCCCTAGTGTTTTGGTATAGGTAGTCGGGTGTTGAACTTTGGTCAAACAGAAAAATTTGGGAAAGTCAAATTTGGGGCCAATTTTGGCTTGTAAAAACGAGAACTCGACCCCGCCTGGATGGACGAAGCTCATATGGGTATGTGTGCTCCCCATTGATGAGTATATGGAACTTATGTGTTGTCGTGGCCCGGTCAGGGTCTTGAGCCCACTAAGAGGTACAAGTCTGAAAAACTTGTAAACACGATCAACAGAAAGGTTGGGTTGATCAGGTTGAAAATTTGGGTTGTAGCTCTTAGGGGGATTACAGAACACCCTATGTTTTTGTATAGGTCGGGGGTGAATTTTGGTCGAAAAATGATGAAAAAAAAATGGTTTTAAAAGTGGGATTATTTTGGCCAATTTGGCTTGAAACACGATAACTCGAACCCCTACTGGAGGGATGACGGTCATACTTGGTATGTGTGTTCCCCATGATGAGTACATGCAACCTGTTGTGTAGGTTAGGTCGGCGTCATCTGAGGTAACCAAGAGTTCAACGTCTGAAAAAAACCTTATAAACACGAGGAGTCCAGAATGATTGGTCGTGATTAGGATGATATTTAGGTGTAGCTTTCTTATGGGGAGTAGAGGAACCCTATTGTTTTTGGTATGGTCGTCGGGAACTTACGTCGCAACAGAAAATTTGTTGAAAAGCAATAGTTGGGCCAATTTTGGTTTATAAAACAATAACTTCGACCCAACCTGATGGAGATGAAGCTGCGTATTTGGTATGTGTGCTCACCATGATGAGTTCATATGGAACCTCCTGTTCGTGGCCAGGTCAGAGAGGTCCATTCTGAGAGGTCACTAGAAAGTAAAAGTCTAAAAACCTTGTAAACACGATAACTCGAAAACTTTGTAGACACGATAGGTCCAGAATGGTTGGTCTGATCAGGTTGATATATGGTGTGTAGCTTTCTTATGGGGAGTACAGGAACCCTATTGTCTTAGTTATAGGTCGTCGGTGACTTGGTCAAAAAACGAAAAGTTGTAAAAAGTCAATATTTTGGCCAATTTCGGATGTCAACACGATAATCGACCCCTCCTGGATGGATGAAACTCATACTTGGTATGTGTGTCCCCATGATAAGTACACGAACCGGTTGTTTTGGAGCAGATCGGAGGTCATATGAGGTCACCAAGAGGTTCAAAGTCTGAAAACCTGAGGAACCGATGAGTCCAAGAATGGTTGGTCTGAGCAGGATGTAATTAGTGTGTAGCTTTCTTATGGGGAGTGGAGGAACCCTATTGTTTTTAGTAGTTTTTAGTCGGTGAACTTTGGTCAAAACAGGGGGGGGGGGGGTGAAAAATTTGTGGAACAATTCCATATTTTGGGGAGTAAGTTTAAAGGGGAGTTATGGGAGTACAGGAACCATTATCGTTGTTGGTTAGGTCGCGGGGAATTTTGGTCAACAATGGAATATTTGTTTGGGAGAAAGTCCATCATTTTAGCCAATTTTGCTTGTGAACAGATACTCGACCCCACCCTGGATGGATGAAGCTCATACGTGGATGTGGTGTCCCCGCGATGACTTTAAGAAACCATATTGGTGGTCAGGGAACCAATTCATCTGAGGTCACGAAGGGTCAAAGGCTGAAATGAAAACTGTTACTGTTAAATTTCGTGCTGGTCCTTTTATCAACAGTTTACGTACCTTGGTGGTGGTTGGAAAAAAAAAAAAAAGGGAAATTTGTCAGAATTCATGTTGCCATAATGAGTGGTTACAATTTTCCATTCTTTCCTTGTGTCTTGCTATCGGTTGTCAGAAAAAGTCAAGGAATCCCCTAAGCCTTTTGGATTTCTGGTACTGTTTCACTGCACAATATGTCAACTCTGCCCTGATAAACCATGACGTAATTGATCCACATAAAAGGCACTTATGGATTCTTTATACAACATTGTTCTGTAATTCGCCATTGACTAGAAGGCGCATGTTAGAGCAGTGACATGTCCGAACCGTGACTTTCGTGCCTCCGAATAAAAGAATCACAGTAAACGCCAATCAAACTATTAAATGACGAAGTTATAGATTAGCCAAAACGGAGGGAGTTAGTTTAGTCTATTTTGGTAGTCAGTTCGGTGAGTTTGGTTTAGTTTTAGTTTAGTGAAAAAAAGCGTAAGGAAGGCCAAATTCTCAAGGCGATGACCCAGATTGTGGTAAAACTTTGGAAAATCAAAGAAATACTTCCAAGGTAAGGCCCCCCGAATCCATGAACAATTTTCAGAAACCTGAATCAAATCACCTCAATTCGTATCAGCTCGAAGTTTGATCGAGACGCCTTAATCTTAATCTCTCCTCGTAAGGTTAATCTATAAGACAATGACTGGATTTTCTAGTAGCCCTCCGCTTGAACGTTTTCAATTACTTGTTTGCTTTCGAGGGATATGGATACCATACTTGGACGACTACTCCAAGTGAGGTCTCCCCAGGTCCTGCTTAAACAACCTCTGACAACAACATCTTCATCAGGTAAATGAAGAGTGGCGTCTAATCAAGTCAATAATAGGTTACTATCCTCGCAGCTTATGAACACTGCGTAGAGGGTTTCAAGAAAAAAGAAAAATGAACACCGATAATCTTTTTGGATCCGCTCTATGAATATTTTGCACATTTAATTGAAAGAAGCGTTCGATTGTGGGAAGGAAACCAACATGCATAACTTTTGCAACATTGCAATCGTTAAGACCATTTGGAGATTATATTAGATTCTTTTGGACAATTGCAATATCATCGTTTGAAGCAACCTATCGAAACTGGGGAAAAGACGACATGCGCCAAAAATTATGCTGGCTTTAATCGTTTCTATACGGAAATCTTTGTGCGAAATAACTGAAACCTCCTAGAAGTCAGTATTATTCATTGTTCCAAGCCACATAATGAGAAAATTCCTCGTTTTATCGCCAATAAAATCGGGGGACGAAAAATGATCGCCATTTGCGCCAAAATTCAGGCAAGTCATGGGGTAACCGTCAGTTTCAGTGCAGCAGCGTAATTAAGAATGAGTCCTTAGTCATTATTTGCGCCCGTCTCATGCCGTAATAACAACTTCTTTTCTCATTATTAGTCTCTTTCGGAGGGCATAATTAATGTTACCTTAGTTGATTCGTTATCCCCCGCCTATCCCCCGTTCACCATAATGACTAGCTGGTCCTTATTCCTCCTCTCTCAATTCATAATAATGACTAGTTTCTCGTTATTCCTTGCCTATCCCGATCATTAAAATGACTTCTTACTCATAGTCCGCCCTTCCTCGATCCATAATAAGGACTAGATTACTCCATTATGTGGCCTGGAACGTAGACAGGCATAATGAGTTCTAGGTCGTTATTCGGCTTACGCGTGTCGGAAGAAGTGAGAGCTGCATAATGACTAGAAGTTAAGTCCTTATTGCACGTACAATTGGTGGCGCTCTTCAAAAATGAGCGTTCTCGGGGCCAATGAAAAGAAATTAAACCAAACCTTCCTAAACCACTAAGGCCCGTGCCATTTAAGGGTGGAGACCATCCTTAGAAAAAGTCATCCTTCCCAGAACCGACACGCTTTCAAAAACTGCATTCGCTGCCCAGGCGCAACTTAAAGCTGTTGGGCCGCATCTTTATATCAGCAAACAGACCGTCGAATCGGGGAGAATTTCAAAACCAAAAACGTGACTTGGTACCCAGTAGACATTAGCTTGCATAAACAACTCTTTAACAAATCGGGTTCTAAGGACATTCCATGGCAGTTCCCCGGAGTGTTATGAGTCCCATTCCAACAACCACCACTTCATTCGTCCCCCAAAGTTGAAAGAGTGATAATACGTGG
>JAODTK010000241.1:0-14590 GCA_026419785.1 Sclerodactyla briareus | reverse complement strand
CTTGAAACTCGAATCGAATATTTGCTGCGAACGTCACTGATCCACTCAGCCTTAATTCACTTAACAAGGGAGTCGAAACGCCTTTGGTAGCTGCGGACAGCAAAATTCCCGTGGCGAATACCACTGCATGTTTTTCGCCATTCCCCCTTTTTGTTGTCCAGGTAAGACCTTTAGTGAAATCTGTCATAACCATGGAATGCCTTTGAACATGTCTACCATGGCCTAATATTTGCGTCGTACCCAGCAACAAGTATGCAGCACAACTCATCCAAGCTGTGACAGTGAAACAGGTGGAACACACTTCCACAGAAATAGGTGACCAATGAGAAATTGGACCCGGAGATGTATGTTGACAAATCCGCAGAGGGCAGGGAATAATGTAAACTAGGGCGAGATGTGATGAAGACAAATATCTCCCCTGGACAATAGGTTTTAATGTTCAACTAGGCTGCAGAACTGGACCTTCTGGACAGATAAGGTAAACACTGCCCATCAGAGGATGGAGTAATGTAGTAAACAAACTTGTCTGGCAGTCAGAGAGTCAAATTAAATTTGAACATTGGGGTAATTTTAATTGGATTTATTTAAAATCTAATACACTATGCAGACATAAACGTGGCTAAGGCTAGGCAGTAGCAAGGTCATCCACCCTCCAAGTTTCATCCTGATCGCATGTATGGGTTAGAAGTTATGAAAGAACTTGACGAGCAGAAGGGACGAACTAAACGAACGAAGGACGAACGAACGGACGAGATAAATGATGACTTGTAGAGCTGCTACCCGCAGCTAAAAATGCATAGTCGTCCGTCTCAAATGGTTGCGTTCCTACGTGACCGTGTAAACAGTTTTGTTTATTCTGTTCGCTTTGGATATTTTTTTCCAACGTATGGCTACACAGGAGCATTCGCATTCATTTGAACTCAGACCTAAACGCACCTAAACTCTTCAACTTAGCCGTTGTGAAGTTGGATATTGTCCGGGTGTCAGGAATGGCAACTTTATTTTCCTCAGTACGCTAGCTAGCGGCGCGTTGGTCTGGCCCCATCATATCCGAGGAATATCATATTAACTATTTCAAATTCGTGAGCTATGTTCTGGATTCCAGTGCTGAAGGACTCGAGTCGGTCTCTTGGTCTCGAGACCGGTATCGAGTCTTTGTTTCGGGACTCGGACTCGGGCTCGGATCGAAGTTCAATGACTCGGACTCGGATTGGACGTCGACCCAAAGGACTCGGAACTCGGTTCCGAAGTCATGGTCCAGTCCGCTATTTTTAATACAGAACTTGAATTTACGATCGTACAATTAAGACAATCAACATAATACGCACGACGCTTACCAAAAAAGTAGCCAACTGTTCCCACGTAAATTCCGACTGCCCGATGTCTAAAGCAGGAGGGAAATTTACATCATCTCACACGCTCGCAGTTTTCCGGTCACTTAATTATGTGATACCGTAACAGATACATGCTAACGTAAAAAACTCTATACCTTTTGCAAGAAAATTTGCTAGTTAGAAAAAAAACTGTTCGCATTTTAAATCAGCATGGACAAATTTATCCATAATTTTTTTGATCGAATCAAATGATGTGATACCTGCTAACCGAACGAACGTACAGCATTATTCCGTTTATAATGATACCTAATACGAACAATAACACAACCTAGAAATAATGTTTTCGGGAAGATTTATAGCCTAGCTCTCACCTAACTTGTGCCAATGTAGTTTGTTAGGATACGTTCTTAACCATGTGCTTCTAATAGTCTGTTTGATCGTAAACTGACGTCCGATCTGGTATTCTACTTTTCTGCCTACGTGGTAAATCAATGTGATAGATCAAGACAGGAGGAAGTTACCGGCAGGCGGTTTGTGTTGTAATTCCTTAATTCATTGGGGTTGCAATTGCCTTGCCCCCGCGCTAATTTGCAGTAACATTTCGATATCTCTTGATCGATATGCGTCAGCTCAATTTAATTCATGTGGCATGCCATATATAACGAATAGTGCGGTGAGTTACCGGTAGTGAATAGATCATGAATGTGAATAAAAGAAGAGTGATTCACAGGGAGGGAGGAATGGTTTCAAGATGAAGAAGGCTCCCATAAAAAAGTAGGATGAATGTGGAAGAGAGCAATTTCATTCTCTGGGCTTTTCAAAATGAAGTAATGCATGGCAATCGATATGCTACAAATTTGATTTTCAAAGTTAATGTTCATATTTTTCATTGGCATGTGACTGTACGCTCCAGGGAGTCCAGGCTACAAGACAACTCATGCACCCAAAGTATAGTCATTATTGCACTGTAAATCTCAGCTATCAGAAGTAAAATCAGAGACCTCTGATATCGGCATGAGGTATGACCAGGACCAGTACTCTTTCAAAGTTCTCGTTATGTCAGTATATTGTCGATTAGTAGCTAGCCGCTGCATTCCGGAAACATTGCCCGAAATAGGCAATATTGTTTAGTTTTGCCCTAAATTTGTAAAATAGTACAGGTCAAATTGGCATAAGGGCTCGAGGACTCGGAACTCGGGACGGACACTGTGCTCGGACTCGGACTCGGCTGTGAGAAGCCGATGATCGGACTCGGAAGCGCGACTCCGGAAAAACTGATGACTCGGACTCGGAACTCGGACTCGGAATTCGAGAGGATCGACTCCAGCATGATGGATTTCATTTGATTTTGACGGGAATGTTTGAAATATCAACTTTATTACTCCCAGAATGCGTTTCCCACCTTCCCTACGGAATTAGGCCCAGATTTTAAACGTAATTAAAGAAATCCCTAGTAGGAAAAACGTTGGCCTAGCGAGATGCGAGAAATAAACCGCGGACAACGCGGGTGGAGGTTAGATCGAACAGTAAACGCGAAGAAAGCTATGCGAATTGTAGCAGCTACACTGGAAACGAATTGTGCTACGGAAAGCCAATAACGGCTAATGGAACAAATTCTGACTAACCGTGGCCTACCTGTAACAAGATCAACGTGTATGATCCAAAATATGATCCAAACACCTATCTAGTATTGTAGGTCATTGATGAATTCTTATCACCGGGACACTCGATACGTAGTGGGTTAAGGCAAGGGTGGTTGCTGCTATCAATGGAATTTTGTAATCTCATAACGAGGTTTTTTCGTTATCAGTGTACTAATCGGTGTTTGTGATATACTTCACACGTGGCGAAGCCGAGTGGGGGGGGGGGTCAGCCCCCATTACCCAACGTGACCATAAAATGTTTAAAAAAAAAACAATTTTTGCGTCAGCTAGAGATTTTTTGCAGCTGGTTAGTTAAGCAAATATTGCAATAGCTGGTCTAGGGGCCCACCAATTGTACTCATTGCAATAGAGAGGGTGATTGGGTCAGGGCGCACTTTCTTGGGGTTCTACTCACCAATAGACAAGTCTCTCGGTGCATGCCTGACTTCAGACTCAGGTGACAATGAAAAACCTTTAAAGAATATCGTAAGCCATCCGTGCCTCGGCGACGAACCCCTGCTACCCGTGCCCACGGATATGGCTTCCTGCGCTATGCTACAAGGTGACAATTTGGGAGACCCCCCCCTCTCCTTCTATAAATGAGGTCGGAACACTATTACTCTGTCATTCCACTATTTGAAGTTTTGACCCATAGCCCGTAGCCCTATGATATTTCGGGTGTGTGATCGGTCGCAACCGAATGTGAAATACCTTCCCGCTCTCGATGTCTATAGGAAGTAGGCGTGTATGAGATCACCATGCACCCGGGTGCTTCGGTGGCGGTTTCTAGCAATAGCCTACCAAAGGACTCGATCCGATTCGGATCAGGCCAGCTCGGTCTCGGGCCGAATAAGTCGAGGGCTACAAGTAAAAATATAAGGTCCCCACCGGTTGACTCCTACGGTGTCATATATACAGTATTCATTATGTCAGGGCCCCGTCGGATTACGAAGGGGGTGGGGGGAGACCAGGCGACTAGGCGGAGAGCGTCATCGTGGTTAATGCTAGCGTATGTACCGTGGGCACATTTTTTAGCTGTTATACCTCTCAAATTGATCGCCGGGCCTTGCAAACCTCCGGTTGTGCATTGTCAGTGGAAAGGAAAAGTGTTTTGTAAAGTTGTCAAGCATCTACGGCCTCTTCATATTTGTGAAAGATTATGTCGCAAGTCGATTACAAACAAATTAATGTGTACCAAGAGAAACCCATTGTAAAACAGACAACAAGTGGGGTTTTAAAAAGGTGGAGGACCAAACCCCCTTATTTTAGTCAAAATTATGACTGTGAAAATGTAGGGGGGGGGGGTGATTTTGATGGTTATTGAAACGAAGCGTTAATTGGAACCAGGATTGAAGGAATCTTGAAGATTTCCCCGCGATGGGCATAGTTCCTGCCCAATATAGTCTAATTGGCCCATTAGGTCGCAGAGAATGGCACGACGGTTGAAACTTTAAATTAATGGTTCGTCGCCGTCGGTGTATTTTGTAAATGGAATACGAATGACCGTGTAGTCGGCAATCGGCAACAAGGCGTTGGGTTCGACCTTGTATTTTAATGCGGTTGGCGGTTTGGTTCTTTGACAGTTTGTTTCTGGTCCTATTCCAGAGATACGTACATTTTTTCAATCCATTTTGATGATGAAAACCATCAAGAAAGAATTGCACAGAACATAACACTGACAGTCGGCTTTAGGCGGGAAATCACGCGAGCGGCATAGCTAGGTACAAGGCGAGAGATAGAGAAAAAATCCCCCCAGTTGTTTTTTGGTTTTTTTGATTGAAAATCGGAAGGAAACGATACCAAACTTTCGGCACAGAATAAGACTCCTATAAACATCTAGTTAGAGATATCTTAACTTGCAAAAGATTGTCTGAAATTGTTTAAAAATGGCCCGAAAATTTGATCAATTGCCCCATTGAAGTGTCAAACTTTTGCGTGCCTTTTGTGGCGTGGTGTGAATCGAAGGTCTGCTTCACTCACGAGCTGCCGGTATTAAAAATCAGGCATTGTTAGGATTCGGGCAGACAGAAAAGAAAGAACCAAGAAATTGACAGGGTCCCGCGTAAGTTGATGAGCGGGGGCGAGTAATTACCGAAACGCCCAATTTATTGAGATATTGCAAGAGATTGCATCTGGGAACGTTTCAATATTCAATTTTTAGACCCTACCCCAGATCTTCCTCACATTGCCTGTCGTCGGCAACCAAAACATCATCTCTACACCCCCAAGGCCCCAACTTATCAACCCTTCGCTACGCCCCGGTATTCAAGTTCCGGTGGGGGAGGGGGGGGGTGGGGGGGGGGGGGGTCAAACTCCGGCCCGCTAGTAGAATGGGAAGAAGGACAGTACCGACGCTCCTACCTGCAGCGAATTTTGGTAAGAGTAATAGTCCAACCCTCATTGTCGCGGGTGATAAAATCGCCCTGCTGGCCGCTCGACAGAGGGACCTTTACAGGAATCCGTATCCACATGACTCAGAAGGGTAAAACTATTTCAAATCATTTGAAGAAAAAAGGAAAGGGGCCACGCGTTACTATAATTTAGTTCAATACTGCTCATTGCTTATGACAGTCAAAATTGCGCACCTGGACTGGTGCAGAATGAATATCAGAACAGATGAATGGGATCTGCCTACGGTGAGTGATAGTTTATTGCGTCTCAATTAAATGTCCGGGCGGAAGATACCCTGGTGGGAGATGTCCCCAGGGG
This sequence comes from Sclerodactyla briareus, assembly GCA_026419785.1. NCBI lineage: Eukaryota > Metazoa > Echinodermata > Holothuroidea > Dendrochirotida > Sclerodactylidae > Sclerodactyla > Sclerodactyla briareus. The sequence goes on along the minus strand of JAODTK010000241.1, from coordinate 8,904 downwards.
GAATTGCCCTGGGGGATTATCCTGGGGTCGTCTGGGGAGTGGATTTTGTCCCGGTGGTGGAGATGGCTCTGGGGGGGGGGGTGTCTCGGGCGGATGTGAGAGTGGTGGGAGAGATCCAGTGGCGTAGGGGATGTCTGGGGAGAGGAAATTGGACCGGTTAACATTCTGTCAAGCCCTAAGAGGACACCAAGGAAATGATTCCCCCAGTCACCTGCGTGATAGACACCGGCTAAGCTACAGTTGCGCATATGCAGCTATCTTATTAATTCGTTGCAAATTCTCAATTGCCAAATGTTGTTATCTAATTCCCGATAGGGGACGTCAGGACTTCGGATCTTTGGGAAACGCTAACCCCCGAAATTTGCCTTGGGTCCGCTGGGGGGGGGGGGGGTGGTTGTCGGGAGAGTGCGGGAGAGTGTCAAAAGTTTGGTAACACGATATCTATGGGAGATGTCACCGTATTGAATTCAAACTGTGTTGGGAACCATAGGATCAATAGGATGCTTTACTTATTCACAAGTAAGCTGCATACAAGATTTCACTTGATCGGACAAGCATTCTGGACTTTACTGTTTGTTCATTAAGTTTTTCAGACTTTGACCCTGAATGACCGACCCCAGTGAGCTAGACGTGATTCCCAAACAAATAGGGGGATTCATGTACAGTACTACCAAGTATGAGTAGATCCATCCAGGTGGGTCAAGTTATCGTGTTTACAAGCTAAATTAAGTATCAAATTCCCCCACTCTCCCCATTTTACAATATCACACCAATGAAATAGGATTTTGTATCCCCTGAGAAAACTGCATATCAAATTTCCCGCGTGGCTGCGACGAGTGTGTCAAACTTATCGTGTTCATAGCATTTATCAGACCATCGACTTATATTGACGCGAGATGACCTGTGATTGGACCCCGAAAAACAATTGGGCACTTGCACTTTCATAGGGGGGAAACCAAGACCATTCAAGTAGAGCTGATCCATACCGTGGGGCAAAGTTATCGGTTCACAAGCTGAAATTAGGCAAGAATACCATTTTCACACTTTTCCTATTTCTCAAAATAACCCCAATCCAAACGAAAGCGGATACCGAGTTGGACCCCCCCCCCGAAAAATGCATACTACACTTCAGTGTGATCGGACTCTCAGCATTCATTACCGTACTGATTTGTAGTGTTCACAAGCCAAAATTCAGCAAAAAAAAAATCAATTTTTACCAATACTCTCAATGTGGAAAAGCTAACATACAAATTTCAGTGATCTCGAATGAGCATCATCGGTTACTCAGGTTGGCCTCAGATGACGCGAAAACAACATGAATCATTGTACTAAGTATGGTAACCCACAAACATCATGGTGGGGTCGAGTACTGTGATTCACCAACACATCACAATTTGATGGACCGGACATCCGGACAATCCACTGTCACACCGCGATATATTCTCGGGGATTGTTGGAGTGCGGATGCCTGAGTGCCTATGACGGAAGTGGAAGTTACTGTGAAAACGCTCTGGCGGCCAGAGGTGTAAATTGCGCTAATAAGAATATTTGAGATCATCATATAAGAAACCGATTGTTTTTGTGGATGGTGGGGCCTCTTGTGGAAAAAAAATTGATGTTTTGTTTGACCAATATTGCTGGGAACACTATAACTGTACCCCACATGAAGAATCAAGCGTATTATTGCGTTACGAATTTCTGAGTATAAGTACATGGCCCTTTCCGTTTAGGGGTCGGGTCAAAGGCGTCCGAGGTCAAGGAGTGTTTCAGGACAAATTTAGGGCCATGATAAGCCAAGAATGCTTTGTCCAATCGACATGAAATTTAGAATGCAGCTTTTTCATAGGGAGTCCAAAAAGTCATATTGGTTCTGGTGTAAAATTGGGGTTTTTCAATTTTTAGTGAAACATTTGAACATTGTGAATTTGGAAAAAGGTGATATTTTGGCATTTTTGTATCAAATGAATGAGAATCAGGAAGAGGACATAGTGGCAACTATGCGTGTGTGTTGTGTGTGTGTGTGTATGTGTGTCGCGCGCACGCGGCGTTAGCAGGATTTTCTACAAACGTGAGGCCGGGACTATGATGAAATTGTTTGTGTGTAGCACCTGGGTTGAGTGTACACATCTGATTAGATTGTGGGCAGCAGCAAAAGTCATTATTAAACAGATAAGTGGGTAATTAGCTCATTTTATGTAACTTATTTTCAAGCTCGTAGCAGGATTACGCAAGAACCGTATGGTGATTAACGTGATGTGCTTTGGCATTTAGGACCTGGATGGGACAGGTAGATTGAACGGATTAGCTCAGCCTAAAAGACATGGGAACGAGTAAGGTAAACCATAGCTCATGTGACAATGTGCCTGTTATAAGCGCCACAAGCAAAACCCTCTCTTACCCAACCATTGTTGATTAGGTGATATAGGCCCTACAAAAATACTGAACATTTTTCCCCCTCTCTTCTTGCCTGGGGAAAATGTGGAGGTTCTCAAAAAATAATATATAGGGTCTCCTGACTGCTTGCGTGGGGAAAAGTTGCTGTGTGTGTGGGAGAGGTGGGGAGGGTGTGTTGCTGTTCTAGCAGGGGGTGGCATGTCTGGCTCCTTGCAAATAAAAGGCAATGCATAATGAAGGAAAAATTATTTTAAAGGCAAAGAAGCCCGGGTGCTAAGAGATTTAGACAGTTCAAGTTGGATTTGGGTCAAAGGAGTCAAAGAAAAAGGGGTGAGATGATTGAGCCTTAAAACTTCATTCAAATTAGGGTATTAGGAGAGAAGGTGGGGGGGGGGGGCATATGACGAAGAAAGAAAAAAAACAATTAAGGGAGTGTTTGTATAAGAGTCAAAACTTATTGGTCAGTATTTAGGAATTTGTCTGTGGTTACATGTAAGAATATGTGATGTTCGTTTCTTCATGACAATGGTCTGCATGAACTAGTTAGTTGTGTATATTGTGTAGGTTAGTGAAGTGAACATGTGCGTCACAGGTGGGGGAACGGGGAAGGGGGGGAATGTCCCCACTTTCAAAAAAGTGGGGGGATATCATTTTGTTTGTCCCCCCCCACACTTTTTCCGACAGTAATGAAAAAAAAAAATAGCATGTGCCCGATTTTGTTCACCTAAACTGATCAATTTTTGTCTCACCAAAACAATAATCCGCGGTGGAAATTGTCTAAGTCCACTAATTCCAGGTGCGACCCGGTGAGATCGACTAGGGCCGATTGTCGAAGGATTACCATGTTCCATTACGAGTCCGAATTTTAAATCGAATAGCAAAAGTGCATAAATATTTCAAGACGTTTCGCGCGCAATGGCGTTTTTCTTCCAGGCGTTGTGTATGCTAAATATGAATCGAATGAATCGAATCATTTTGTTCCACTCGTTAATTTCAGAAGCCTGGGGGCAGACTGTCCCCCCCCCCCCCATCATTTTTCTAAGATGGAAAATTCGGGCGAAAAGTCTGGAAAATTGAGAAGAAAAAGGCAAGTGAAAAAAATGCCTGAATTTTTTGCAGAGTTTCGATAAATGCACGGAACATATGCAATTTTTTTTGCGCGCTTCGCGCCCTGATAGTTTCCAATGACGACTTGTCAAATCGGGTACAAATTTCTTCTCTCGGGATGGGGTGGTCCGTACGCTATGGCTTTTCCCTGCGATCCAACGCAGAGGACCAGTACGTGTGGACCCCTGGATCCCACGCCAAAAAAAAAAGCCAGTAGAAAAGGTAATAAAAAAATACCATGTTTGATATTCGGAAATCCTCTATATGCACAATGGACAACTTAGTTGTGTGTCTGTCTGTTTCTCAAATCACACATGTGGGTGCTATGAGCCTGGCAAGTGCCGTTTCGTCGTCGATCTAGAGGGAAGAAAATTATGAAATTTTATGGAAGCATCGAGCAACCGACGGTGGCCACTCCGCTTGGATGGTATTTTGCATACGATGTGTCCCCCCACTTTCCAAAAAGCGGTCCGACGCCCCCCTGGTAGTGAATAATAGAAACCACGATCGCGAAACCAATCGATACACTTTTCGGCGTCGCCTTGTTTAATCGTCAACATGATAACTGACACCTGGATGGATTCAAGCTCATATGCAGCCAGGGGCGTGCGTGGCAAAAATGTTTTTTTTTTTATTTGGAGGGGGGCATCAGCAGGATGACTATCTAAGCCGAGCGCCAAACACGAGTCATAATACATCATACATATATTCGTCAGATACAGTAGCCAGAGAGGCACTTCCCACTTAAAAATTTACCAACAAATTCCAACTCTTCCATCCGGAAAAAAAAAAAAAATTTTGTTTTTTTATTCTCGAAAATATTCAGTTGATAGGCTCCTGGCTACAATTCACTTCCTTTACATCCAAATTATTCAATTGATAAGCTTTAACTAGTTTGGCCAACGATTCACTTTTCACACTCTTAGTTTATGCACCAAAGATTGATTTAGCAGGGGTTCCATAGGTAGAAAAAAGAAAAAAAATATGCTGAGATGAAATTAGTGTGCCACTGACTAGGATATCTTTCTATATATGCTGCGCGAAAACCACCAATGGTTGTGTGGTCGAATTTTCAAAAGTAAGTAAAGTGGTCCTTACTATGCAATGGAGCTCCAGATGGTCATTTTTCTGGGCTGTTAGTTGCTTTTTATAGCCTAGCTGCCTATGATATCGAAGGACTACCAGAGGAGCCACCTCCTGGAGCGAAATCAGGTTCTACTTTCATTTCAACCATTTTTTCGGTAGATAGAAAACTAATGACGTCAAGAGCACACGCCTTTAGCCGAGATTACAAAATATAACTATTACAATTTATTAACGTTGTATCGATATAGGATGGGGAATGTAACCAATGGGCGAGTTCAGCAAGATGTGCGCCCTTAGCGTCCTTCACAACTTTGGGTTGCGATTTGATTAGTATATAATAGCTCCATGTTAATAGGTTAATAAGTAGGTAATGAAATTATGAACGTCGTGAAAGTTCGAAAGATTATTCAGAAAAACAGAAGGCATTTCTTGATGTAATGCCTTCGATCAATTTGAATTTGAACTAAACTCGGGACTAAACTGGGCCAACGTTTATCAACCGGGGCCGGCACAAATGTCGCACGATCGAATTGTTGGAGCAACGAATTATTGAAATGGACCTTGCAAACGTTGTTTCAAGTGGAAATATCGAGGTCTGTGAAGTATTTTACATTATTTTATACTCTTCAGTCTATACCTTGTTATAAAGATTTAGGAGCATTGCTATTGTTCATCTTGGTTGAAATCTAAGATATGTAAAGAATAGTGACACTGTGGACCGGTTCCGCGAGCGACAATCACACGATTGATATTTTGGCCATGTGTGGATATGAGACCGACTAGCGAATAACGCAAAACGTTCATTTCATTATGTCCACTATTCATGCGATCCTTCAAAAAATATATACAACGTGAAAAAAAGAAAAAAAAAAAAACAGGACAAAAGATCGAGACAATGCAAAAGGAAAACCAGGCCAATGCTATTGACCCAAAGGCCTGCGTGCCCGAAAGCATGCACAAGTTGAATAAGGACTCATATATGCGAGATGATTCTTCAACGAGCTGCAAGAGCCGCGAGAGGGTGGGGACCAGTTTCCCCAATTGTAAACCTTACCATCTGTAGGCCTATACGTAGCCTCACTGAGCTTACTACTTTACTACTTTCCCAGGCTACTCGTAAGTCGAAATTTCCGTCGTGGCGCTTCGCGCCAACCGATGGTGGCGCTCGCCTTAGTGGTCATTTACGTTCATGTGCCCCCCCCACCTCCCACACACTTTTAAAAACGGATGGACGCCCCAAACAAATTGTTTTTCAAATTGAAGTTCATTGTCTTCACCTTGATATTGTATCAGGTCAATAGATAGTTGATTCTGATATCGTAAAATGATTGCATCATTATATTGCCACGGGTTATGCCGATGATGCATGCCGATTAAAGTACTACGTGCGGGACAAAACCAGAGCAGTCATCGTGACACATGCGATTTTCGGGACCAATCAGTAGGCTCAGGTGATCAAGCATGCATTAGTGCCAGGATTCATGGCGTTTGGGAGAATGAGCATATTGTGCAATCTATTCACTAGAAACTATCAACCGGTGCATATTACTTCTGTACCGCTAAGGCTGTGTAGAGCCTTATATGACAATACGTAACATGTTATTGTGTTCGATTTTTATGCAGAGATGCAACTACATACTGAAAGTTTAGGTTGTCTAAAGCATGTTCTGCGGAGTGAGCGGCCGAAGCAGTAAAAAAAACGGACCCTCTCGCCCGTAACGTGGATGCCCCTGTGTCTATTGAACGTTTTCTCCACGACCGTCTCTCCTGACGTCACTCGATTTTCTTATTACACTAATAATAATATCTCGTTATTATATTAGCGCTTCTCCACGTCGAAAGACTGCTCAAGGCTTAGAGATATGTACCCATGATCATCAGGACTTTCACACCCGTACATACAGCACTCGTCATGGAGGAAACTTTGTCATAACGTTTTAACAACGTTTTTGTTGTTTGCTGCGTACTTCGGGATTAGAAATACTGTCACAACTTTGGAACGAAATACTGTGGGATTTGTTTATAAATCTGGGGGGGGGGCTGCTGGTAGTGGGTGTAAGAGTATGCGTAGTGTGTGTATTTTTTCTCACAGAGGATCGTTTGCACACTTGTCCGTGCACGACGGAACCGCTAGTGTAAGCCTATGACTTCTAACACTAGATCATTATTTTCTCATTAATTGTGAAACCCTGAACATGCTATTGGCTGGATCCCGTGGTAACAGATTCCGGGCTGATCCCGGCTCAGTGGCGGGGGAAGCCTAAAATTTAGGGGGGGGGGGGGGTTTTGGGGGGGGGGGGATGCAGACCAGACTTTGATGAATGGATGTGTGTTACTATCTATAAGCGGAGCGCTACCGGTGGGTGGCGCGGAGGATGGCAAGAAAGAAAATGTTGGGTTCAATAAGACCCCGCAGATGGCCGGAATCGGCATTTGCGGAGTGGTGTGAGTAGAGTCCCCGTCAAAAACTGGGGTTCATGTCTGCAAAATCGTAGTTATTAATGAAATGTATGTATGAAGATTGATAATGCATATCAGATGGGTTTGGAGACACAAAGTCCCGCTGAGGGAGGGCCGGGGAAGGAAAGGGTTGTCACACCTTCGCACCCACCCGGACACACCCCCCCCCGCCCATCATTGAGAAATAGAATTTCTTCCTCATGGGTTGTGGAATTTTCCATGCCATGATCGAGACCTGAGTATTGTATGATGCTCACCCAGGGTAAACCCTTTCCCGCCCGGTTGGCCATCCCACTGTGGTCACGTTGGTTAGCGTGATCGGACTTGCAGATTTGCAGTCTGAAGGGGTTTAGGTCGAACCCGGAGGTGGGACGAACCGGACACTGGAAAGATAACATGCTTGCACCACTTTGGTCCTCGCATTTTACAATACTTGACCAACTAAGTGAAAAATATTACGTACGTTGGAAAAAAGACACTCAAAATTGGACAAATTAATCCCATTGATTAGTGTTGATAGATCTGTGACATCGAAGTTTGGGATGGAGTAGGCCTAGCCTAAATGAAGTCATAGCGGTAGTTTAATACGGTGACTGCATTTAGTATAGGACTGTGGCGCGAGCAAGCGTCGATCTCGATTAAACACGAGCCTTAAAATTATGGACCAACGCAGTTGGTTGTAAGTTACAACAACTTGCGTGGTTCAATAATTTACCTAAGATTGATAATATTAACGAATAATAGCCTTCAATTACAACTGTATTTCGAGTGATTTACTCACTATTTACTAGGTGAGACTGGCAACTGGAATTATGTTCGAATGTTCGGAATATCGCAGACAAGCGGGTTCGGGGTACGGCAACATTTGTTGACTTAGAAAGGATATTAGTTTCAACATTTCAAATTTTAGGTTTTTTTTTTTGGGGGGGGGGGGGGCGCGTCCCACCGGTCCTCCCCCCGCCCCTGCTTGCGCCACCTGTCCTGGTTCCATGTGTAACAGCCCGATATAAAAGCAGACGATATGAGGTAGCCGCTCCTAAAATATAGGGGGCTAAACTTTTCAGTTAGTCAAATATTACCAACATGTTTTAGGCTAATCACCGATTGGGTGAAGCGGTCCTGCGCATATGAGTGTATTAGGGCTTGATAAGAGGTGAACAAAGTCAAAACGGCTGTTTCAACAGGATATGTCCGCACGGGACATCAGGTTGAACAACAAAGGTTCGGCAGGAGGGAGGACTTTTTGTCATCTTAACTTTAGCGTGGTTCAGGAAACCATCGAAGGAGTTTTTTTTTTTTTTTGGAGCGATCACTGTGAGGAATCATGACTCCCCTCGGTGTCTTTGCGGTGTCGTCGGTAGGCCTTAGTTAACAAACGCATTCTAACTATAAACTTACCTCCCAAGAAGGCCAATGAAAGGAGGCTTAATTCCGTTGTCAAAGTAATCAATAACCGACAACCCTACACTGATTTCGTTGTTGCAGTTTATGGATCTAAGAATTTAGCGAACATCAGCCTGGATTATATTCTTTGTTGTTGTTCAAACTAGGTTTTCTTTGCGCTGCGTTGTTTTTCCCCCCCAGCTTAGTTCACCAGCTCGCATAGGCAGCAAATGCCCGGGAAATGCGTACAATTCTCGCACAATTTTGTTGTCCGTTTCATACACGTGAATTGCAATGGACATGGGGCAATTATTTTCTCCCAATGATTCAGGTTATTCCTCCCACCCCTCAGTTAGCAAAATGTTTCGCTTGTTGTCGAACATAATGCCCATAGAATTTGTCATTTATTACTTTAACAAAAACGTTGTTTCAAGTGGACTCAAAAATAGTGTTTAGAGAAGTGCGGTTCCATTC
>JAODTK010000240.1:0-15276 GCA_026419785.1 Sclerodactyla briareus | reverse complement strand
TGATACACCACAAATGAGGGAAAAATATAATTGTGATGTTTCTGGCTTGCTCCAAGTGACACGAAGTGCCCCTATGAAATAAGCTTCGCGCATTGCCTTATACAATCGTAACTGATAAATATATTGTTACTCTATTAACAATGTACAGTAGGACTGACTGATCAGGTTGAGGGTTTTCAACGAGAATCCAAGCTCCTAAGATTTGCTCGCATGAATGAAAATCAGGAAGAGACATAGTGCACAGGCGTGTGTGTGTTATGTGTGTGGGGTATTCACACTTCTTGTTAGCAGGTTTCTCACAAACCGTGAGGCGATGCTTATGACGAAATTTTGTGTGTAGCACCGGATTGGGGGACAGATTGATTAGATTTTGGGCAGCAAAAGTCATTAATTAAATTGGGTAATTAGCTCATTTATGAATTTATTGTTTAAGCTCATTAGCAGGATCACGAGAGTGGGAACCATATGTCTACGTGATGTAGTTGGCATGTGGGACCTGGATGACGGGTAGATGAACTGCTTGATTTAGATTTTCAGCCGAAAATATGCTGATTAAGTGGTCTAACTTGCATAATTTGCGAATTTTTCAAGTTGTCGGATTTCCATGACACTGGTGGATTGGGTCTACCTGGAAGTGAAGGGGGCACTGGAGGTCATTAATGGGTTTAATTTGCATATGTTATGCCGATTTTCGAGTTCGTTGGATTTCCACAAAATTTGTTTTTGGTTTAGAATGTGATCCACCTTTGATCCTGAGCATTTAGAAGGTACAGTGGGGTCAGTAGAGGTCATTTATGTGCCTAATTTGCATAATATATGGCAAATTATAATATAATATATTTATAGGATATATAATATATAATAGCTAACTGTTAGAATAAGCACTGACAAACTAGTAAACCACCCCCCCCAGCTCCTGTGAACAATTTTACGCTGTTATAAAGCTCATTGTATGTGCCTTCATTGCATAATTTATCCCAATGTCCAACTTGGTAAGAATTTCGTTAAACTCAGTAGGTATGGGTCCCGTTACATTTTCTGAATCTGATGGGTTTGCTGTTCATGAATTCGATTGAATTCCATATATTTAATAAGCTTCTGTTAGAATAACACACTGAGAAGAAAAAAGCAATTTAAGGACTTTTGTATTAAGGGACAAACTTATTGGTCGTATTTAGAATTTTTTATTTTGTGTTATATGGTAAAATATGAGATGTTCGTTTGACATGACAATGGTCCGATGAACTAGTTGGTGGTTCGTGTTGTAGGGAATAATAGAAAACTGATGCGCAAACAGGCGAGACACTTTTGGCGATCGTCTTGTTAGTTTTAGGCCACCACAGCAAGCTGAACTCAAGCCTGGACTTGAGAGTGAACAGCGATAACCAACATATTATACAAGTCATGTTAAAAAACCTTTCTCAACCAAATTTTAAAACTCCTCCGACGACCAAGATATAATCCAAGATCTTGACTCCCTTGACAAAAGGTCTGTGAGTGACATGCCTTTATAGTTTCTAAATGTCTGTCCTATCACCACTATGATAACACAACCCTAAAAATTAGCTACAGTACAATCTATATGGCCACAACTTAACGTCTCCAACTTGAGTATGCTTTAAGGCTCTGGTCACCCCAAAACAGTCACGGCCCGAAAAGGATTTAGAAAGTTTCAATCTAGAGCTGGCAGGATTGTCACTGACGCTTTAGGCGTACAAAAGTATCAAGATATTATGTATTCATTATGAAATTTGGGACTCGCTGGTTGACTTGAGTACATGCCACAAAATTTTGCCAACAAACTTGCAACAACACAAGAACATAACAGTGAGTTACGAGATCCAACACTCGCCATCCAAAACATTGCTATCCGTTGTTGGCGCCGTCAAGGGCGCCTATTCCCAAGGACAGTACACACTGGAACATGCTCCCCTCAAATATAGATGGACGGCAATGAGATGCCATCAGGGGGGTGGCACCTGGTCTGAAGTCAATAATCTGACACCAACTATCCCTACAAGGGCACATTGGATATCGCGACACCGGGATTTTGCGCGATTTGAACGGCAAAATGCACTCTCCCTTTGTCAAAATGCCGCGATATGCCAACAAAAAGGCAAAATGCAGCGATCAGGTTGCGATTCAGAATTCAAAGTACATTTTACACTCAAACACATGACAAACCGCCTGCTTCCGTGGAGAAAGAAAAGAAGAATCGCAATTAGGCTCTGCCAAAATCGGTGTAAAAATGTAATTTCATCTCTAAGTAAAAACATACAATCTGGACGTGCATTTAAAAAAACGATTCTTCAAAAATCATTGTTAAGGCCACGTAACTGTGACGATATTTGGAAAAAATTTAGAAATTGGGAATATGAAAAAAATGAACTTGCACTTCACTACGCCGACTACACGATACATGAATTTTACCAAACAGCGATGCAGCTCATGCAAACGGCAAATAACATAACGAGGAACACGCATGCCCATGCTTCATCGATCAGGGACCGCTGACTGCTAATTATTAGCGATATGCCAAAACACAAGTCACGTACCACAGCAGGTTAGGCCAGCTCTGTGATCCAATCACTAAATTAGGCATTCAGGCTACTCAGAGCCACGATGCTAAAGCGGGGGTGATTAAAAGACCAATGAAAAACTTGCCACACGGGGATCACCGATGTATTTTTTCGGCATGTATAAGAAAGTTTCAGGTGTTGTAACTACAGTGAATAGGAATTCAAACAGGGTAAACACGAACTTTCAGACAGTCATGGCAGAGGGCACGCAATACACCATTAAAGAGAACAATATGGATAGTCTCACTACAGTGTCGGTTGCACCTGTGATGTGCCGTTCGCTTATGAACTTTTAAAACTGACACTCGAAAACTGTTTGAATGAAACTATCAAGGGGAAGGTGAGTGAAAGAAGACGACTAGGTGCGCTGTGTAAATTTTCAGGTTCTTTAGCACCAGCAATTCTTTGTGATTTGGATATACTGGCGTGGTTGTTTTAGGGATTTTTTTTTTAAATGGAAGGAATCTTTGGGGTTATCAAAACGAAAACACCATAATGCGCGATGGAAGGTAAATGCGGACAAGACTAGAAATGCGGAGATTTGCGCAATGGAGATGGGAGATGACGAACATTGTGGTTGCGGTACTGAAGACAGGATCATCCTCAAATGCGGAAACCTGTGCCGCTAGGCTAGCTGGTAATTCTATTTGTGTTACTGCGAATAGCGCCCCTATTGAAAAAATGGTAAGCGCCATGGACCAGGGATCTGATTGGTATGTACTATAGTATTTGCTGTGTTCAAATGTCCAAACATGAGGTCATACACATGTGTCATAACACAAAAGTGCATGTGTATTAAACTGGAGTGGCAGAAAAAAGGGACAAATATTATGTACTTTTTCTGGAAGAGTATTGTGACCTTGCATCAAGTCAGTGTATCTCTTTTAATAGGACAAATGTTCAGGAACTGATTCCATATTTGTCAGACTGTAAAATAATACTACACAATCATTTTCATTCTCTTGTTCTCTATTTTTCTAGTATCGATGCGTCTACAGAGAGAGCTGTCAGCTCCTCCATTTGAGGGTGACTGCGAGCTATCAGTTTCAATCTGAACATGAGCGAGGATTATCCAGGTAAACTGCTGTTACAGGCATAGTCTACATAACTACTTGTGTAGGCTTAATCTCTACGATCTTCATCCTATAAAAAAAACTCTGTTGTTATGGTTGATGGTCAAGGGCCAAATCTCGGTTAATAGGCGTTGGAAGTAAAATTGGCAGGATAGATAGATCGCCAAATAGATCGAAGGTTCATATTTTACGTCCTGTCCAATGGACAGTGGGTTTCCTATTTTACTTAACAGAATAAAACCTTGTTGTATTCGAACGAAACTTGAGAATGGGACTATAGTGGGCGGAAACAACGCGTAGTTCATTTCAAAATTCCCCAGAGGTCAAATGGAACATGATTGATGTGACTTTTATCTCAATGAGATCCACAAAAGGTAATTTCTGTGGGAATGCACGTTGGGGTTTACCCACCTGCCATGTCTAAGTTGATTATGCAGTTGTCTTTCAACGCGAAGGGACCTGTTGTGAAAACGGTTGGAACAGACATCATTGACGAGCCATGACCAGAAAATCAAAAAACAGCATTGAGACCAGAATGATAGAAACTGATTTGATTGATCAATAACACACCTTTCAACATACGACTCTCTCTGCTTAAACTTGATGATTGCTTCTCTGGTGACAGGGCAGATCGGTCCCTTGCTTTACCTGCGACTGTGATACTTGTGAAACTCAAACGACCATTAGTATAACCACTACTGGGCCTGAGGGGGCTCAAAACAACATACTGAATATTCATTACCTCAAACCATACCAGGAAGGGGGGGGGGCAGTACCTGGGGGGACATTGTCAGTTCACTAAGGTGACTAACGGTGAATGTGTTATCCGTGGGGGAAATCTGTATAGATAAGGCTTAAAGCTTATCCACTGAGGTGGTACCCATTGGTGGGGTATATACACATTCAGGCTGGATCATCCAGCATCAAGATATACTCACGGACGTGTCCGTTTGTGTGGGCGTGTTCGGTTAAGGGGTGTGTACGTGCGTCTGCTGTATGTCAGATTTTTGATGGTTTCTTGCACATGACTCCACTGTGAGTGGTGACGTCTGTATAAATTTCACACGCGGATGTCGCATCATGACACATTTTTTCTTCAAAGTGGGGGGAAACTCATTGTATGTGCCTTGGTCCGTATTTAGGAATTTATGTGTTATGTGGAAAATATGGATGTTTCGCTTTGAAGTACGATGGTCTGCTATGAACTAGTTGGTTGTTTGTGTAATGAATTATAGAAACAACCCAATCGCGCAACCAGGAGACACGTTTTGTCGATGCCTTGTTCAAGTATCGTGATCAATGACTGAATGATTCTAAATTTGTGTACAAGGTGAAAAAAGCCCAATTACATCTTCCCACGCAATCAGCCGGGAATTACAAAAAAAACAAGGAATTTTAGGGGGGAAAAATTGATTTTTGGGCCAAATAGGAAATTTCCAAAAACCCACATTTTAGCTCAAACCAGCTAGTGGTTGAGCTATGTGATGCCCATGTCATTCTATCTACTAATCCTGTGTGTCTCCACCAATGACATTTCGTTTTTTTTTTTGTTTTTACTTTGGCGCAACGATCCATCTTTGATGAGGTGACCAAATTGAACTAATGATATTGACATAGGACATTTCTGACCTGGTGAAGGTCAGGTCAAAGGTAATTAGAGCATCACAATTGGCCATTCTGTACACAACTACAAAATGTACTTCTCCTCAAAAAAGCATTAGATTGTCTTGAAACTGCGTCATAATGTTCCATTGGGTAGCGCTCCTTTCAGATTGTACAAAGATTTTTTATGGAACGTCATATAATGCATTGAGAGTTAAAAACTGTAACAAATGGTGTGAAAGAAATAACATAGGCCCCTAAACGGTCATACTTGATGAATGTGGACCGCAAAGTGGAAACAATGTCACCGACCCCTGGGACAACTTTGACTTGTGAAGGTCAAGGGTCAAAGGTATTAAAGGGAATAAGGGATATGTTGTTTAAATCTACGAAAAGCATTTTCTGCTATGGAGAGGATTGGACTGTCTCAAGTACATTCTAATGTTTTCTCTTAAAATAGCTTCTTCATGGACATGTTCACAAAATTACATGTCATTTTATCTGAGGTAGTTTAGGTTGATTATAGGAAAGTTGACATATTTCCCATGATCCTTTTATTTCTACATAATACACGCGGAGGATCGACCTCCTCAGCAATCTGATTGCCGCGTTCTTTCGAGACGCGTGATATCCGTGATACCAGGTAGAGCGGACCAAAACCGAGGGGTTTGTTATTGTGTAACATAAACCTTTGGAGAACGTACGCTTTATTCACTCTATCTGGTATTTATCAAAGTCACCACTTCGAAAAAGAACGCACATAAAGATCTGCCTCGCAATATATAGCTTGTATAGTCACGCCAGGGACCATGATATATTACCAGACTGCCAACTTACGTACGTACACAGCCGGCAGCGAGCGATTCACGCAAGTCACTCGAAAGTGAACTTGATATTAGTGTTCTACGTCATAATCATGTAATACTCCTTCTAATAGTGAGATGTGAAGTACAGAGAAACACGGGAACAATAGATTATTGAACCCAAGAATTGGAGACAATTTTGCGCGAAGTTGAGGCAGAGGGTTTGTTACTTACGTAGCGTTGATTGAACGTATAAGCCTAATATAATATGTTAGTGTTAAGTACTAGGCCTAAGTATTACGCGTACTACTACTCAAATACTACAGGCACCAAGTCAACGTAGCCTACGAACCCGTGTTGTTTGACGCGGGTGAGCATCGGGAACGGTATGATATTTTGCGTGAATTTCTAAATAACCCATGTGCTACAGATCAGATCGGATCAGAATATGTATACATTTATAGGCCTATCAGCAGTCCGTAACTTCTTGTATATTTCTCGTCCATTGTGTCAGTAATTAACTTCGTATGATTTATACAGGCTAGCTAGGTCAACCATCCATAAAATAGTGGCCCTGTCGGATCTTGTATGTGATTAGGATTGCAATTTCTAAAAAATAACAAAAATGTCAGACCTCTTCTTCCGCCTCTCTTTTAATAATTTAGCGCCTAATGTAGTGAAAATTTAGAAACTTACCATTTCACTACCAATTTCGTCTTCTTCTCAGTTGAATGGTGGACAATCCAAAAGCAGAACATTTTTTTTTAGCATGATTGGATACATTCAAGAAACTAGATTGTTCTATTCAGTATGCAGCAAAACAGGGAGGAATAGTGGGTCAAGAACGCATACATAGGAACGTTGGTAGCTGAACTCAGCGTCCTACAAGTCGACATAAGAAGAGCATGCAAGTAGATATATCTCCATCACAGCAGGCGTCTGAAGTAGCCAAATTTGTAGGTAGTATCGGAGTGGGGTGCTAAGATCTGGATGAGAGTTTTGGGTAAAAATGGCACTTATTCGGTAGGGTAACTAGCCTATTTTATGTACGTTATTGTCAGGTCGTTAGCAAATCACAGATGAACTATAGGTGATATGATTATTTTATGATTACATAAGTGCAGGAAATGATGTTAAATGTACTGATTATGTTTCCGGCCATAAAATATGCTAATTAAGTTGTCACTGGTTAACCTCCAGTCCCAAAAATGTAAACAAAGAGCCAGGGTCAGTGGACGCCAGTCAATGATCTGAATTTGCATAATTTCCAACTGAATCTCTGAAACCTGGTGTATGGTTCACTTTTAGTTTCAATTTGTTGCATAATGGATTCAGTGTCAAGGATTTTCTTCGGACCGGAAGAATGATTTCTATGTGACTTTGTATGTGGATCTCGTTGGGTGGAAACACACTGATATTTGGGGTACAGATTTGACTAATAAAGCGGCTTAAAGACATTTTATGTAATTTATTGTGTAGCTTCATAGCAAAAATGATCTCATTGTTCACATTTTTTATTCAGGAAAGAAGTTGGAATCCATTGAAAACGGAAGACGGAGTGATGTGTAGCATGAGTCGCCGAATGTGGCAGTGTAAAGTGATTCGCACTGATTGCTCATCCAGTTACTGGTTACGCTTGAATCATCTGATGAGAAATCGTATGTATGTAGATCTATCTAATGACTTGGGGAAAAATATTGCAGTGGAGATTCCCTGCATCAACTTTACTGAAAGTGTAATCACCCAACAATTTATAGCCCAGTATGATAGCCGGCTAAAGGGCAGACGTATGAAGAAGCCGTACTAAATAGAGGTGGCTATAAATCTTTAGTATATACCACAATCGAATAGTACCATATTGTATCCAGGACTTTGTTTGACGAATCCCCTGAAATAGGATTTGCTTCATTAAGATACAGGTGATCGTCATCAGTAGCAACAAGTTGTGATGGAGGAAATCAACCCTGAATAGATTCCGTGTGAAAGATCGCCCCGTATTTGGTCATTAACTTTTACAGAGACTTTCAATGAGTATTACTTACAATAGTTGAAAATGAGGCATGTATCGAGAATTATACATTGAAGCCTATAATGCAAACGAAGCAAAGTTTAGATCCTGCACAGGCGTATGTGGCTGTCGGATCCCCCGCACGAGTTTGAGTGCTTCGGAAGGGGAATCCATCTAATGTATGCCAAAACTAGGATGGAGGTTGTCTAAGCAATTCCAACTCCGATCATCAAGTACTCTCCAAGCATGGCCGTTTCCCGAATTTAGTAAATAAAAAAAAAAGATGTGCAATCAATACGAGTTGCATCGCCCACTAGTCCCGCACATGATTCAGATCGACAGCGAGCGGAACGCTAGGATGATACGAGGTGAATAATCAAGTGCATAAATGCAATGGCTATATAGAGTGGGCATATTCGATTGCTACAATAATGGGATGACAAAGAGCCACAATATACTGCTGCAAATTTCCACTAGTCAAGATACACAAGTTACGACAGCCTCCCCAGGACTGGGACCATAGCCTGTATTGCCGACGATATCAAGAAAGCTGGTCGTAATAGAGAGAAACAACGATTGGTTAGAGAGTCATACGTACACATGAATGAATGAGGCTGATGAGCAAGAACAAAAACAAAATCAAACTCCGTTTAAAACAGCCGAATGAAAACTTTTTGGAAGGTTATGCAGGAACAACGAAAACGGGAAGTAGTGAACCGTAGTGAACGGCTGTACGTGGCTTCAGCTACAGACTTGTCCAGCACTGAAGTATTGAAGGGCCTAAAGGGCTGTTCACACTGTGCGATACGATTGCGATAAATTTATCAGGATGGCTCGAGTAGAATATTTTAATTTTATGTACGATAAATAATTGGATGCGTATAAATGGGCAAGACAGTGATAAACTTGCACAATTCTGCAAAGCGTAGGAACGCCAAACAGCTATTGGGGGATTGAAGTTCAAAGCTCCCTTCGCGTGACTTAGTACACGTGGTCGACCTTACAAATCTCGGAGGGTTCTGAATGTGGCGCGTCACCACACCGCTCTACAGACAGCCATCTTGGATTTCAAACAGAACTGACATTGATAGTGTAACACAATAACTCTCCTAGGGCGATCAGATACATAGAAATCGGCACCACATGATCGTTTCTGAGGAATCTATAGTAAAAAAAGTGAACGGCACCCAACCGCTCGGACGCAGCCAATTTTATTGCACAATGATACTCACTTACCACTCCAGACCTACCGATTGTAAGGTAGGTTAAGGCAATCATAAAAATGGTAAGTTACATTGCTTATAAATTGTCAGAACAGCGGGTTCTGGACATTTTGGATTGGGCAAAACTGAGTTTTACTGAGAGCCACCCGTTAAATCATGCAAAATGCCTCTACAAATTGGATGCACAACTCAGTCGGATATATATACAGTCAAATTAAATGCTAGTAAAGCCTTACCTTCAGGGCTCTCAAGAATTATGGACCCGAAGCCAGTTTGAGCCCGAAAGGCCATCATGTGCATTCACGCAAAATTTTTCTCCCTCTTACAGTTGCTGATGCTTAATATAATGATGGAATAGCTTACCAATTGGCTATTTGAATTTGGATCCCAGGACCCACTTGGGCCCTCAGCTATCTACTCTATCCAGGGTGGCAGCAATGTTAGGACCCCCAAACAGTCATCTGTGACAGATGTCAACCAAAACTTGGACACACTGTTAATTGACATGAGACAGGTTTGCCTGGTGAAGGTCAAGAGGCTATATAGGCCATTATTTTGGGATAAAAATTTCCAAAATGTATTTCTACAAAGTGCATGAGATTTCTTGAAACTGTGTATAATGTTCCATTGGAAGTGCTTTGTCAGCTTGTTTGAAGATTGGGATAAATATCATATAGTGTGATAGAATTGAAGCAGTAACATCGGATTGTAGGGCTGGTTGGCAATATTCGCTATGCGTTCGTTTCATCGCGAATACGAATGTAAATCGGCGCTACGAATACTCGAAGTGGCCGATATAAACTGAACATATGCGAGTCGTAGAGCAAAGTCGTCGCATCATGGGGCCCACAAGGACTTCTCACATGCAGGAGTGGCCTATATAGTAGTAGGCTGTGCTCCCCCACATCGCTAGAGACGTAGTTCTGCTCCACTGTTTTGTATATTATCGCATTCACTTAAATCATTAATGAGCTTCCTTCATAAAACTTAATCAAATTAGATATTCTTCAAAAGAAGAAATAATAAAAGGTTTATGAATGTATGTCTTTCCATTCCCTGAAGTAATACAACTGCATGATTGCCAAGCAGTTACCATTGATATCCTATAATTGTATATAGGCATTAGTAATAGGCCAATTTTCATCTTCGGACAATGCTGATTCATTATCAATAGGTAATCAGCTAAACTCTTGATGTAAACTAATGTTCAGTAAATAAGAACCAAGAATTGGCGATATGGGTGTGGGGGGGTGGAAAGGGTGGTGAAGGGGGAAACAATGAGGACGGGGAAGAGGGTGTAGGGGAGGGGGAAGTGTGAATTGAGGGGCGGGAGAGAGTGCAGGGGATTGAGGAATGGTGGAGTGGTGGGGTGAGGGTGTATGAATGTGAATGGGAGATGTGAAGGGGTGGGGAGGATGAAGAGGAAGAGGGTTGGAGGGCGGGGACAACCAAAAACTGGTGGGGTGAGTAGGGGTGGGGAGAGAGTGGATGAGGAATGGTGGAGTGGTGAGGGGAGGAGTATGAATGGGAAGATGGTGAAGGAGGTGGTACGGCAGAGTGAAGATAGGGGGGTGAATGGAAGTGCAAAGAAACCAAATTAGTGGGGGTGAGTGCAGGGGGTGAGGAGAGAGTGATTGATAGAGAGAATGCAGAGGAATTGAGGACATGGTTTAGTGGTAGAGGGAGGGCATATGAATGGGGAGTGGTGAAGGGGTGGGAGGATGACGGGAAGTGGGGGAAGGGGGACGGGGAAAACCAAATTTGTGAGGGGGGTGCAGGGGTGGGGGAAGAGAGTGAATTTGATGGGGAGAGAATGAGGGGGTTGAGAATAGGAGTGGAGTGGTGGGGGGTCTCTCTGCACCACCCCCTTCATCCCCCTCCCTCATTCAATCTCCCCCCTCTTCAATTCTGTGGCCACTTCACTACCACCCATCAGCCACTCCCCACATCTCCCACTTCACCATAGACCCACTCTCTTCCCAGACCATGCACTCTCTGCTGCCCTATTTATCCTCTCCCTCACCCCTGTCCACTAATCAATCTGTTCATCCCCCCTTCAGCCTTCACCTTACCCTTGTCCCTCTGCCACCACACCTCACCCAAATGAAAAAGATCAACCCCTGCCCCAACTCTCCTCAACATGGTCACATAAACCCCTCCAAGATCTCCAAAGTTTCCACAACTCTCAACACATACCATTCCCCTACCCAAGAGTCTTAAAAACTATTGAAAATGGCAATCTAAAAAATCCCTCCGGTCATAATGGAACAGTCCATACTGGTAGGCTGCTCCCAAGAAAAATGCCATCTTAAACTAGCAATGAACTACTGGTTGGTTAGTTGGGGTTAAGTGAAGTACTTTAGCATATTTAATGGGTAACCAAAGCATAGAGAATTAAAATTTCCAAGTGATTTTGTTTGAAATGAGCGAATATTCTGGAAGAATAAGATGGAAACCCAACACAGGTACTTAACATGGTCTTTGCAAAAAGTACAAAGTACACACTGACCTAACCAAGGTCGGCAACACTGTAGCCGGTATTCAAAGGCTTTACAACGCTAGCCAAAGGCTGCACATGTAATTGCAGTGAGACATGTCGGCGCCGCTGTAGCCACAGTAGCCATAACGACGGTATATATCGATTTGAATGGCGGTTTCTGAG
Organism: Sclerodactyla briareus; assembly: GCA_026419785.1. Lineage (NCBI taxonomy): Eukaryota > Metazoa > Echinodermata > Holothuroidea > Dendrochirotida > Sclerodactylidae > Sclerodactyla > Sclerodactyla briareus. Next base: position 3,326 of record JAODTK010000240.1, on the reverse strand, counting down.
CCATCAGAGGCGCGATCTGGCCGAGTTTGCTGAGTATAAAACAAGCTTAGACCCATGCGAGCTATGTCCTGGCATTAGAAATGGCTTCAGAGATCGGACATGTCTTATTGATGATTGCTTATCGAAGGTTGCTGTTTGTAGCAGCACGCATCGAACTAGCAAACCACCGGCGCTGAATGGAGCGTTGGTTGAACAGAGGGGGTATGCGATCGAATAATACTATCGAGTACAGAAGTCATTACTCGGAAATAACAAGCCCTAATCTGATTGAAAACAAAGCACATAGTATCATTCTTGACGGATGTGACCATAACTTGGACCCAATGTCATGACTATTGTGATTTTGAAGGTCAACATAAAGGGTCATTAAAGGGGCACAATAGGCCATTGTGGAAAATTGTTTTGTCTCTTTATCGGCTTTCCCATGGAATGTGACCTAAAGTGAGTCACAATGTAGACTGCTAAGAACTGTTCGACATTATGAAGATCATTGTCAAAAGAACAATAAGCCTTGCTGTGTCAGACTGCCTCCTCAGCTTTCGCCATTGAATGTTGACGAGTGAGTAACAGTCATTGACCGCTAAGACCTGTTCGCCCATATGAAGTCATTGTCAAAGCACAATCAGCCATTGCTTCAGACTGCCCTGGGCTCAAGACCTTGAACATTATACATGGAATTCTTACATTCGTCTGGTAATTTGTTGTGCAGTTTGAGCTCCATCCCCATTGGTGCTCTTTTTTCAGGATATTGAGGATGATTGGGAAGGATGAATGGTTTACAAGAAGGGAAGGGTACAGAGTATAAAAAACAAAGGGTCTTACCAGCATTATGTGGGAATTCATGAAATTCTAGAATATGAGTTATTTTTGGGGGAAAAAGAAAAAAACGGGCTTGCTGGTTGCAGATATAGATTGTCTATTCGCAACTCGCTAAATGGTAGTGGGTAGAACCGAATAAATAGTTCAACATGTGCCGATTGAGAACCTGAACACAGGCGGATTGCCTCTTGTGTACGAAAGTTACAGTGTGACTGGGGCTTAATGGCTCTTCCTTTATTTATCACATTATCACGGGCAAAGCCATATATAAAAGATGAAAAAAGGGCGGTCACACTGTGCGATACTAAATGATAAGATCCGATACGAGAAATTTATCGGACGTCAAGTTAAAAAGTGTTATTTTCAATAGGAGTTTTCACAACCGGTGCGATACGATACGTTACGATACGATAAATTTATAGGACGTCGAGTTGAAAATATTTCAACTTTTATGGTACGATAAATTTATCGGATGCGATAAATTGCGCAAGCAGTGATAAACTTGCGCAATTCTGCAAAGAGTATGGAACGCAAAACAGGCTATCAGGGGAAGTTAGCGTGAAAAGTGTTTTTAGCGATCTAAATCAGGGGTTTTGATGAATGTTTTGGGTAACGACGTATCCGGGAAGACAGGCCTCTGATTAGCTTCTCCGTACTATTTGCTGCCTTGCCTGGGACCTCCGAAACCATTATTTTAGTTGGAATAATGAGCCCTCCCAGATACAATATAGCGGTGACCAGTGATGGTAATAGGGAGGGTCATGTTGCATCGGCGTCTACCAAGTATCATGTGACCTGCAAAAGCAGGAGATATGCGGTTGGGTAGTGAGTGGCCGGGGGAGGGGTTGTTGTGGCGTTTGAGAGCCAGGGTAGGAGATTTTCAGTGGGTCTCGATCCGCAGCTGCGTATTGACGGTGTGAAAAAAGAGGCGGCTAGAAAGGAAGAGGCAACGGAAATAAGTATAGGGGGGTTTAATGTCCATTTAACGCCCAGTAATTATGTCTTGTAGATCAGTACAAAGTAGTAAGGTACGAGGGGAGCCGTAGGCATTATTTTACATGATGTTCTGAGCATGAGTAACCAAGCTCAAAAATTTCAGCTCAATTGGGTAAATTGACTCAATTGATTGAGCTTCTTGGCTACCTCACTTGGATACCGATGCTAATCAAGACTGGGTGTCTAACGAAAGGGTAGGCGAGGGATTGTTAGGTCAGCTGTCTGATTCGAGATCGCCAATTGCGCTTCTCCACGACTCCTACAAGTACTGAGAAAGACACCGCTTCGAATTGGCTTTAAAATTACAATTCATGTTATTCAAAAAACTCGGCCGACCAGGCTATTCCACCGCTGAAGCGGGACAAAAGGGGAAAACTTGTGCTTCTCTCAAATAAAATCCCACCACTCCGTTATGTTAGGCACCGAGATGTCGGATAAAATTATCGTTACAACATGTTGCGCACGAGTGTGAACCTCCTCGATAAATTTATCGTATGTATCGTATTGAACAAGTGTGAACAGCACTTAACGTCAAGTGTCAACAGCATGATATGCAAGGAGCATCCCTATGGCCAAAAGTGGCATTAAAGGAGTGGTGAGGAAATTGCAAGCCTGCCCGAAAAATGTTTGAGGGTCATTAATTTACAAAGATTGAACCCCTATTTATAGTATGTCATCTGACATCAGGTTGCCCACTGCTGAGGTGATACAAATGTCCTGAGATTCAGTCAAATTATGCAAAAGTTTGCCCCACCCCCCTGGACATGTTAAGTCAGCAAGGGGACTAACACAAGGTCATTGTACATTGTTGTCAGTCACTTATGTGACTGTCCGGTTGGTCTTCTTGAAAGTGACTGTGTGGGATGTGTCAGTTGTTTTGTCAGTGAACTGGAAGGTGACTGGTAAGGTGTCCTCGATCCTTGTACCCATTTGTGGACCCACCTAACTAGTGCAACATCTCACCGCCTGGGTAGTAGTGGTGGTTAAATTAAAGGACGAAGCAGCGGTGAAGGACAACTGAGCTGATTATACAGGGGCTGATTTAAAAACTGGATAAAACTGAATGCTTCAGTACAAACGGGAAGTTCAAAGGACTTTCCGTTACGGAGATAGTCGTTTGAAGTTTGTGTTTTTGAAGCATGTGTATTGCGCAAGTACGAAATGCATCCCATCATAATAATAAGTGATGTCATATTTCCACAACCATGACAAACATTTCTTTGTTTTTATGAAATTCAAACAGAATTTCACTTCGAAAAACGTTTATTCTATGGAAAGATGGCTGTAGTGAGTTGGTAGGTGTTGATGGTTACTTTGGTGAGAGAAAGACAACAGAAACTTCGCCTAAACATTGACGTCTTATTCAACAAAATGAAACAATCAAATACATAAATAAATTCCTGCGGTGTCCCGGTGTGAACATCATGTGTATTGCGGCAATTGGGATTTACCCCGAATCTCGCCGCAATAGCCCAAAACTTGAACCAATAATACCACATGGGAACTTGTAT
>JAODTK010000239.1:0-15526 GCA_026419785.1 Sclerodactyla briareus | reverse complement strand
CCAAACATTTTGTTGTTGAGCCAAAACTTGGCACACATGCCAGCCTTAAGAAATCTCAGATGGGTTCGAAAGTGGTTTTGCCACACTGCAAGTGGTCCAGCTAATTTGCATAATTTGCATAATTTTGGATTTCCACAAAACTTGGTAGGTGAGGACTATGTTTGGTTCCGAAAAAAGTGAAGGGCATTTCAAGGTCACAGAGGTCAAAATTTACGCGAGTTACAAAAGTTTGTCGGATTCAATGAAACTTAGTAGGTGGACGATGTTTGGTCCCGAAAAAAGTGGAGGACATTTTGGGGTCATCAGAGGTCAAAGTCACACTAATTTGCCCGATTTGCGCATTTTTCGAAAGTTGGTCCGACTTCCATGATCCACATGGCAAATTATATAACCATATCACCAACTGATCCCGAGGTGGGGATATACAAGTTGGCGGATGTACCCGCCCAGCCATGTGTCTGTTGATGTGGGGATTGTCTTCAAAATTTCAGTTCACATTTTTTCAAATGTTACCCGTTTGGATTGATACCGTATCAGTGATTTTGATTTTAACCACATCATGCTAGTAATGTCTGCAGCTTAAACCCAATTTGTAATCTAATAGATAATTAAAATAAAGAACTTATATGATATGAAAATGTCATTCAATAGCATTTTAGTCACAGTATTTAATGCTCAGGAGTGGTTCAAAATATAATAATATAAATTTAGTAGTGACTATATTATGACTTATGATATTCTTTCATCTCAATAGGTCATTATTACCACAGAATGAAGTAATATACACACCTATCTACAAGTAATGACAAGCGCCACTCGGCCTCAAACAACTACGATGTCTGCGTAACTGGCCCTCCCTATCGCTTCGCGGAGTCTGTCGTCAGCGAGGGAGTTCTCTCGGTAATTAGTTTATTCCAGTCCTGTGTCTCATCTCCAATGTCGACTGATTATTGGTTGGCAAATTGATTAGATACCTTTTAACGACATATCATCTATTATCAGCATCATTATATCCCTTCAAAGCTAGGATAGGGTAGGTGCGGGATGAGGGATGAATGTGGAAATCGCAGTCTTGCGAAGCCGGATGATTCGTTTTAGATGGGTTATGCATAAACTTATACTGACGTAAGAAGCTTTTAATATAGCACTCATGGATGAGGACGTCAATTTGCTTTATGAGGAAGATGCTCCATTGAATCACTTTGCGGTGTGTGACATCAATGCCCGCTTTGGGACACTGGTAATTTTGCCTCACTCAGTGCTCGTAATTCCCATAGTCCTGGATGGATTTTTGCCACTTTGGAGCCTTTCCGTATCTCTGCAACCATTTACAGCTATCTGAACACTTCCCACGTCTGCGCTCGGGTGTCATGCCGCAGCATCCATCCCCACCTATATCATCCTGTATTTGTATGTTGTACAAGTTGACATGGATTGGACGAATCCCGGTGATCCTCTAAAAACATCTGTTCCAAGTGAGATCACGCCATACCTGTACATTAATAATACCAGATACCCAAAGTCTTCGCAGCCCTACCGCGGCTTCCAGTACCATCGATCTCTAATATCGTGCTTACTCACCAGCTCACCGAGTAATGGTCATCCTCCATCCTCTCTAGGCGACACAACCACCCCAATTTGTGCACACAGTCTCTAATCCTACCAAGCCTATGCCTATTCCTCAACTTGCCTCAACTATGTCCGTTCCTAATGCTTACATCGCAGATCCATCGGATCATACAATAAATATCCTCTTAGTTTAACGAAGATTGAGAATGATATGACTCGTTTGCCCTGTAATTTTACAGGCACTTCATTGAATAGTGAGCGGTTAACTTTTCCACTCACGAAATAATATGAAATACTTGCACTCCATCTTGTATATTACGATCAGACTAATATTGTTAATATTAGTGACATATTAGACCAGAATTATTAGTAGATGCAGTAGCAGTATTTTGATTTGTTGACCTTTCTAACAGAGGATAGCTGTAGGTGTAGAGAGAGACTGGAGGTCTGTTGCCGAACATCTGGGATTGTCTGTGAGCGAAATCTATGACATCTCGAAGTATAACGAAGGAGTACAAAAAGCAACTATCAGATGCTTCTGCTTTGGTCCAAGAGACTGGGCCTACTGCTACCTATGGTACTTTGGCCAACGCCTTGCAGAGTTCAGGGAGAGCGGACCTTCTCCCCCACTTATGGGAAACAGGTTTGTATATATATCATTTTTCATTTAATGAAACCTTCGTACTGTAATTAGTTTTTAACCATGACAAGGTAATATCCCTGTATTGTCTCGCCTGAATTAATTTCAGAAGAGTCATAGTGGTCACTATGGCGTGTGTGTCACACTTTCTCGTAGCAGGTTTCTTCACAACCGTGAGGCCAACTATGACAAAGTTTTGTGTGTAGCACCGGGTGGGGTGTACACGATCCGATTAGATTTTGGTCAGCTAAGTCATTAATTAAGTTTGGGTAATTCTCATTTTCTGTCAATTATTTTTTCGGTGTTACTGATTATGCAAGAACCGTATGTGCTACAGTGATTGAGTTTAGAATGTAATGACCTGATGACAGTAATGGAATGATTAGATCTCTCCTATGCTAATTAGAGTGGGGGGGGGGGCATGAAGAAGGAAAAAGCAATTAAGGGACTTTTGTAATAAGAGTCAAACTTATTGGTCAGTTATTTAGGGATTTTTAGGAATTTTTATGTGTTATATGTGAAAATATGTGATGTTCGCTGACATTACGAGGGTCTGCATAACTAGTTGGTAGTGTGTATGTTGTGAATAATAGAAACCACCGATCACGCAACCAGGCGAGATACTTTTTGGCGTCGCCTTGTAGAAAAATGTTCTCCACCAGGACGTACACCATATCCTGAAATTTCAACATTGTCAAGCAATGTCACTGTAGTTTGTTCCAAAAAATATTAGTTTTTTGATCCATAAGTGACTTTGAAAGACCTTTGATGACCTGACATTTTTTTAGGGAAATGTTACTCTCGATGAGATCCATGCAGTCCTACAAGCAGTAAGTATCCCAAAGTATACCGAGTGCATTGTCCAAACCGGTATCAAAACCCAACCTTTGACCCCCCAAATTTTAGCGCGCCGATTCTTCGCACAAAGGTCACGTGGTGTCAATTTATGGACCATTTCCATCGGAAGGTACCTTTGAGATTCGAAGATGGCCACGAAAAATTTGATTCGGCCCAAAAAACATGGTAAAGGTCAAATTGAGGTTCATTAGGCCACACAGAGGGGGTCCACGAGTGAATCACAATGTCGTATCTTCCAACCTCAGCAGATATTTGGTTCCCATGTTATGGCCAAAAAACTAGTTTGCTCTTAATCGACCTTTAATGACTTGGAGGAGGAACTTGGATACATGACGTTATGTTTGAATATGATCCCTCTCATCAATCGCAACTAGTCCCGAAAGGTCATCGATGTTGGACCCTTGCTAAACGGAGTTATTGTCCTTTTAAATATTTAAGATAGTTGCCCTCTCATTGACCTTTGGTTGACCTTGACGGCCAACAGACCAATATGGACAACTACAACAAACACCACATGAACAACCTACATGCTGGATATGAACTTGATACATGCTTGCGTCTTCAGATATCGTCCAAACCAATGTTGTCACACACAACACACACACACAAACACACCCACAACACACGGACCCACACACCAACACGGACCCACACACATACTTCCGTGACCGCATGATTCTTTGTCCGGTGGCAAGGAATCAAAAACTTGGCCAATTTTAGCTCGTTAACACAATAACTCGACCCCCACTTTGATGGATCAAGGTAATACTTCGTATATGGGTTTCCCCATAATGAGTACTGATCCCTATTGTTTTGGGGTCTGATCAAAGGTCAAGAGAGTCAAAGTCTGACAAAATCTGTTTAAACACATAAGTCAAGCGCCTGGTCCGATCAGGTTTAACTTCGGTAATGCAGCTTTCCCATGAGGATTACAGAAACCCTATTGTTTTTGGTTGACATCGGGGGGGGGGGGGGTTGGATATTGTGAACCAATTGATGAGTTGGCCAATTTTAGCACTTGTTAACAATGATAAATCGACCCACTTGGATGGATCAAGTAGTTCACACTTTTTATGTGTGTTCCCTATTACATGAGTTCATGATTCCTATTTGGTTTTTGAGGCGTCAGGTCAGAGGTTCGTCTGAGGGCAAAGTGTGAAAACCATGTAAAACTGATAAGTCCAAATGGTTGGTCGGGAGGTCTGATCAGATTTGGGACAAATTGTGGTGTGTGGACTTTTCTTATTGGAGTAAGGAACCCTATTTGTTTTTGGTTTAGGTCGGGGGGTGAATTTTCGTGAAAAGGAAAATTTGTGAATGTCGATATTTTGCCCAATTTTGCTTTAAATATGATAACTCAACTTCACTGGTTAATGAGACCCTACTTGGTATGTGTGTTTCCCCCAATGAGTACTGAACCCTATGTTTTGTGTCAGCGTCAGAGCTCCCTGAGGTCACCATAGGTCAAAGTCTGAAAATCTTGAAATTCATGTGTATCTTTCTATCAAGGTATGGAACATATAGGTGGTTGGGATAAAAGGAAAATTTGTCAGATGTTTGCCCATAATGACTGGTGCATCTCCCATTATGTCCTTGTGTCAGCTGTATGTTGTCAGAAAGAGCCAGGAATCACTAAGTCCTTTTGGCCTTCTGGTTCATAAGAACCGTTAAGTCATCAAAGATCATTCAAGGCACTTATGGACCAGAACTGCTACATATAACATTTCCTGCAACAACCTCTAAAGACTGTGTGCTCTAGGGCTGATTTTTTTGACCCATGGCCTTTTTGTAACGTAATATTTCATTAAAAAAACTGTTATGTTAGCAAAAGTCAATCCGGGCCAAATTATCCTAAAATGCGCTATTGTGAAAGTATTGAAATGAGTAAATAGCCCCTACCAAACTTTTAGACTGATATTATCCACCCTCTACCGAGCTCCTTGAAGGCCTGCAGTGAAAAGGATCCTCAAGCCTATTTAATTCCCCCACAACTTCATTTGGGAATTCCCCGGAGGAGATGTGTTTATTGTCCTGTCATCAATTCCCCTGCCTGCTATTTGAATCTGTAAAACATTAGTGCGTGCCTAAAAGTGTGGATTGGTGCTGGTTTCATTATTAACTTGAGACAGCTAAAGAGCAGCATGGTTTAAGATTAGGCCTACATCATTTGGATTTTTCAGCAAGAGATTAGGGAAGGGATATGGGAATAGGAGGGCTGAAATATATTGTGGTATATTGGAGCCATAGTGTGCTTGGTGTACATATGAGTCCTAGACCTTCAACTTCTGACATGATACCAGACACGATGACATTGCTTTCTGTTTCGTATTCTTGAATGTTGATAACTGTACTTAGTTATCAGTTGTTGTGGAAATAATTAATATGAATATCATATATTCACAACTATCCAAAATGAAGTGCAATTATGAAAAATAAAAAAAAAACGCTTGCCATCACCTCCACCTCAAGACAATGCTGTAGGCCCAGGTACAGTTGCATAACCAGGGTACCAGAACGTGGGGGGGGGGGCATTGCTGTCCTGGGAAGGCGGGTGTCCCCCCTCGCCTTGGGTAAATTTTGCTTCGGAGCTTGGGGCTAGATGCCAAATGGTGGCTATATTTGATGCTAAGATTTGAACTGAATAAATCCGGGATTCCTATTTTTGGGTAAATTTAAGTAATTTGTTCTCGAATGAATCTTCCTGTGATTTTTTTTCATTTTATTTTTCTGGACTCCACCTGGTGCCGGGGGTTGCGTTCGCCCACGGATACACACCCTCGCCCCCTCCTCCCCCAGTCTAACGCACCTGGTCGCTGCAGTACTGCGGAAGAAAATGTCACATGTCATGTGACAATCGAATACCGAACCCGGATGAGAAGCAAAATTGATTTGGTATTCACCAGTTTGTACAATCGTGTTGTTGGTTTGAGCGGAACCTCCATCTCACTGGTGCAGGGGGAGGGGTAGGCTACGTCCCCACATCCCCACCCGGGATCTGTGATAAATAGTTTGGGGGGCATCTGAGGTAAGCACCATCTGATCGGAGCGCCACCGGCGATTGGCGCGGAGCGTAGAGGAAAATTGTCCATTTTACAGACCCTCTATATCGGCAGGAAATGGCACTCCCGGGCCGTAAGGCAGTAAGCAACATCCTGAAATTGGCATAAATTTTCCGAAATTTCAATTTCTAAAAACGTGCCTTGGATGAAATGATCAATGTTTATTCCAATTCCGGTTCACCATCCCTTGACCGTAGCATACAAGAAAACTTTTCGTTTTACAGACCCTCCAGATTGCAAGAAACGGCACTTCCCAGGCCGTATATGGCAGTAAACAATATCCTAGAATTGGCAATAAATTTCCAATTTCCATTTCAAGAAACGTCTTGGAGGAACTGATCAGTGTTGGAGGACCCCTCGAGTCCGGTTCGGCCTTGATACCGATTTGAAGACTCGGACTCGTCCTTGATGACTCGGACTCCGAGGAACATACGGCTGACTATTTGGGACTCGGTCCGAGTCCAGGTTCAGACCTCTCAGAAAAAAAAAAAAACAGCAGGGAAATCCGAAACTTTGATGTCATCTATACTGCAGAAATTTGACAATCGCCATTGACATGGCGATGTACGGGTCTTGTTTTCACATGTCTCCAAATTCACAAATCCAATCTGAAGTTACAGCCAATATTGCATTTCATTGACTAACTGCGTTTGTCGGAATTGCTGTTACTGCAGGTGGCATCCTTATGAGGTGATACACTATGGACACCCTGTTATAAGATGGATATGTTGACTCATGTAAACCTCCAATCTGATGTGAACGCCGATCCCCCGGCCCTGTTATTTTTTTTGTGCATATATCGCTTTCATCTTTTATCAAGAATCAGCACATTTAGCTGGCTATGGCCCGTCTGTTATAAACAATAAGGATAGAAGTAGACTAAACTCCAACCATTGGTTTTTGGGACCAAGTGTTAGAAAAATGGCAAGTTGCGAATAAGCATTGGTGGGGGGGGGGGGGGCAACATGAATCGTGTCCCAAACCAAATTTTTTGCGTTGTGGCAGTTTCCCCCATGTTTCGCTGCACTTGTGGATGACACGAATGGGGGATGCTAAGAATCTGACGAAGTTATTGTGGCAGGGGCCTACTGTATAATACATGTAACCGGAATTTTTTTCTGGGGTGGGGCATTTTGTCCTCTCGCAACATAAAATTTTAAGCAATCTGGATTATAAATATGGTTAGGGCCCCCCCAGCTTTTGTGCCTTAGTCCCTAATGCTCACTGCGTATTTACATTGTCCGAAAGGACTTAAATTTATCCATGATATCTTGAATCATGAAGAATGGTTGTTTTGAAGCCATTGTTCAAGATGCATCAGTCGTCTCGATCATCAGGCACATAATCTGTGACGTCACTCGCACCTCTCCTTTCCTTATCATTCCAACGTGTTTATATCGTCCTATCGACCATTAGACTAAGGAAAACACTCCCCACAAATTGGGACACATTCGAATCGCATTGTTGGCATTAAAGTGGTAGTGACGTCTCGGATTCTGTGCCTCCATGCGCGAGGCTTCGGATCATTTTTAATTAAAACGTAGGCTACTTATGCAAAATTAGTTTCTTTCAAGTTTATTCAAACCATATGCTCAACAACTAGGCGTTCTGTGCGTCAAGGACAAGACGCGATGTTGTCTTGGCCACAGTACAGTTTGAGAATCTCGTTAGTGTCCGTGGTGCTTACTAACACCCGTTCAACAGAAAGAAACATGAGGGATATAAATCGTGTTGTTTCATGTGGAGAGGAGCTAGACTTGATGATCCCCATTCTTGAAATGCTCTCTATGCTGAAGCAAAAGTAACCAGGGGTGGATCCAGGATTTCGGTTAGAGGGGGCGCCATTTCATCATAATAAATTATCAAACGTCAATATTATTGGGAGAAAATATGGGAGTGCAGAGGACGCGAAGCCCCAAATCGGGGGGAGGGGGAGGGGGGGCCGCGTGAATTCCCCTAGATACTAACTGTTACATTGATTGTGGACGCACGTATCCCCGATCAGTGGCGTAAGCCCAGAGTGATTTTTTGTAGGGAGCCATGGGGGTGCGAAAGGTCTGGGTAGTGTGTGGGGCCAAGGCATAGAGATTCATAATGTGACCATAAAGCGGAGCGCGCCAGTGTTGAGAGGAGGCCCCAAGCAATTGTCTGGTCTGAGAGACCTCTCGGAGGGCCGGAAACGGCATTTCTGTGTATTTTGTTGAAAAAAGCATAACCCAAAAAATTATGAAATGGATTGTTCATGGATTTGGAGCAGAATAACCGGTTGTCCATTCAGACTAGCTCCTGTATTTAGCACATTTAAGTGTAATAACAACAATTTTGCAAGGTGATCCCACAATATACACATTTTGGTGTGCCGTTGATGGCAAAGTCTTGCAATGATTTCAATTCGCGTATGGAATTTGATTCTTTCATAATCGCAATCGTGATGAGTGAATGAACAATTTTTGCGAGAATTGAAGGTCTCTGAGATCACGGAAAGGTCTACCAACTGCACACAACGAGCACAGCATCCAATTGCCCAGATCAGGCTAAATTGGAAGTGTCAAGCTTTCGGAGGGAGGGGGGGGGGTACAATACCTATCTTGTTTTGGTGTGCGTAAAGATGGGTCATTTTTAGAAAAAAGATTGTGAGAATGTATTTCTCACCAACATCGAATTAGTCAAAGAGGCTTGCCCCGAAACGCCTAGTCAAGCTGAAACCTTTCCTACTGAGTGTACAGGATCCGTGGATGTAGAATGAGGCAATTCTTAGAGAAAATTATTAGAAAGTTATATTTTGTCAATTTGGGTATGTAAAAATCGATAACACGTCCACCAACATGCCATGTACGCGTTTGTCTTCTCAATCCCCATGTTGAGTAAAATGAGGTGTGGCACCTTATAGCACAATACTTGGGACCCAAGGCATGGATCACAGGATTTCTTCAAGAGGGATGGGGGGATTTTCGGATGTGAATGAATGACAGACAGACCAATCCTATGTGCGCGCTGCATCCGGTAAATCCGTATGGAACATGGCCAAATAAACCGTAAATTAATTATTAGTCTTCACACAGTAGCTATCCACGACCGAAGGACCTCGTGGGAACATTACCCACGCGTGACGACAAAAACAAACCAGGGCATGATCTGTTTTGAAAAGGTGGAGGAAGGGGGGGGACACATCGAATGCAAATGACCAACTCAGCGGAGCGCCAGCATCGATTGGGCGCGAAGCGTACAAAGACAATTTCCAGATTCTCATACCCTCAGATCGACGGAAAATGGCACTTGCCAGGCTTCAATAGCACCCATCTTAAATGTGTGATTGGAGTGTGAAAAGATACACCAAAAAAAGTTTGTCATTGTGCATATAAGATGATTTACCGAAATCACACATGTATTTTTCTTTACCTTTTCTACTCTGGCTTTGTTCGCGTGGGATCAAGGGGTTCTACCGAAAAGTCCCTGGTGGGTTCGGAGGGGGGGGAAAACGCATAGGCGTACGGGACATCCAATTCGGGGGAGCAGAAGAAAATTTTTACCCGATTTTTTAAAGTCAGTCATCAGGGAACTGCCGGCCGGCATGATTTCGGGCATTTCATCGAAGAAGACGAAAAATTAACACATTTTTTTCATCTCAGAAAAAATTGGGGGGGGGGCAGTCTTTCCCCAAGGCTCCTATGAAATTATTTGAGTGACAACAAAATGAGTCGATGAATATTTAGGCTACAACGCCGGATGGAAAAGACATTTGCGCCAAACAAATTATGCACTTTTGGCTATTCGATTTAAATTCGAGAACCCGATATGAAACATGGGTAACCCTTCAAATTCGGACATAGGCGGGTCCAGTTTTCACCTGGGGTCTGCACCGGGAATTAGTGGAATTAAGACCATTTCCAATGCGTCCCATTTGTTGGTTTTGACAAAAAGGTGAATCAGTTAGAGGAGTGATACAAATTCGGGCATACAAATTTCGTGCCTATCATTTTTTATTACGGTCCTGAAAAGGGGGGGACAAACGATATGATATCCCCCCCCCACCTGTTGACGCCCATGGTACAAATCTGCCGACGGAAATGTTTGTCTTTATCATCAAAGAGATGTTCGTTTCCGCCGCACAACATCAAAGCGCGTTGCAGACAGGTTGGAGTCGAGTTGTTCAGCCATCCGAAGTCCAAGACCGAGGCTCAGAATCCGAGTCCAAGACCGAAGCCTCACCATCCGAGTCCGACAGACCGAGGCCTTTTGTCCGAGCCCCGAGTCCCATTAAAACTTGGCTTTCAGCAAAGAATAATAAAGGCCTTAGTATTGGATCCCCAAATAGCAAGTTATTACCAGTTACAGCTGCACAGTCCCCGAAACTGTATGATATTTATGCCACAACGGCCCAATGCAAAATTCATATTGAAGCTCACACTTCCTATTCAAGAGCTGGGTGCTCATCAAGAAAGTTCATGCATGGCCATCATTGAAATGTAATGTTGCCAAAACTAACAAAATAAATATGACCCTCCTAAACATCCATATAATCTCCGCCTGCCTACCTACTATTTGGAGACCATATAAATTTTCCAGACAGTATAGTTATGGGCAGAAAGTAGTATGTGTCATTGCATTTTCAAGAACATCACAATTCGGGATTCCACCGTCTATGCGGTGATGCGGCATTTCTCCCGTGCTGTGCATGTGACACCTTTGCTGGCACAACCGTTCCAACAGGCACACTGAGTTTTATTCGTACTAATGAATCTGTCCAAATTTGGGTATGGACGAATTTGGACATTGGGACAAACGAAGATATCAAAGTTAGTTGCACATGTTTTGATTATCACTGTTAGAATTTTGCATTATTCTTCTCATAACTTTTCAGGATTTTGCCAAGGAATTTTTTGAGCGGTCTTGAACAGGGACCTAGTCCTACATGAGCCGAGTCCTATACCGAGTCCGTCCCGAGTCATTGAAGTCCCGATCGAGACGAGTCCTTGAAAATCGTCTTGAGACCAGTCTTCGAGACCGAGACCGGACTCGAGTCCTCCAACACTGGTTGCCGCTTAACGTGGGGAAATCACCGCAATGTCGTCGCATATCATTATAGCCCCTGGACATCGCACTCGGTCCGTAATTAATAGTAAAGTTTGCCGTGCCTAGATTCTTTTTGGAAGCTTTTGAGGAGCTAAAAGTACCTAACAATACAACCATCCGCACATGGGTCTTCTTCTGCCTGTGGGACAATGGCAGATGGGGCTTGTGTCAACTTTAACTGAACGGCACAGGCGCACGCCGTGGTGTCCCCCCCCCCTGATCCGCGCCCTGGTACCTGGCTTGAAGCAAACCCCACCATTACACTAGAGAGAAATTTGTATACATTGCCACGTCCTGATTTCTGATAGGTGTTTCAGCAGCACTGGTAGGATGTTTTTGCGTGCCAATGCTTCATCTGTGACATACAAGTTCATTTCCAGTTCTGTCTCGTTCAGTGGTTTACATCAATTGTGTGCATGATGGTTTCACTTTAATGTAGATCTTCCCACAATGTTTTATGATCCGAATCCAAGGCCCCAACCGCCGCCACCAAGGCAAGCCAAGCCAGGCCGACGTACGTACGTCATTACTGTCTGGGTTTTTTGGGTTGCGGGGATGAACATGGGGCCATGGCCCCCTTTTGCCCCCCTGTCTACGCCTGCCCAGGTACAACAGTAATCATTCTGTGTGTTAATGCAAGGTTATTGTTGAACCTATTCTACAATTTCCAACTGAGAAAATACTCTGGTGGGAATGGGATTACTTTACGCTCCGACATCTTACATACGACTGGCGGTCACTAGAGGTCATTCTGTGTCTCATTTTGCATATTTTTTTTATTTATTCATGTTTGTTCGATTTCCATGGGGTTGGTCTGCCTTAAGTCCCCCCCAAATTTAACATCGACTCCAGTCACTGTGGGTTATTCCATGTGTAGAATTTACGTCATTCATGCAAACATTCAAGTTTATTGGATTCCTCATGAAACATATTAGTGTGGATAACTATTGGTCTGGAAATGGGTCTATGGAAGTCGACTATTTGTCTATTTGCAAATTTAGAAATTTTTAGTCACATTTCCCACATAACGTATACTCCTTTGGTAGACATGGTCAATAATCACTCTTATGAATTTTAAAATTGGCCAGCTGATTACTAGCTGTGTCCTGTTTGATATGCTGTTACCAAAACCTGTAAAGCGGACAGATAAATTATTGGCATGGTGACTTATGGAAGACCCACTAATCGCGCACCCAGGCGAGACCCTTTTTTGCGATCGCCTTGTGGAAGTGTGTTCCTGTCTAAGTGTGTGATGCGTTCAGAACATTTTTGATTATTTTCCCTAAATTGTAGGCATTCTTTAATGGCATCTGAGTTATTCTTCTCTTTTTGCTGTTGTGGTTTCAGGGACATTCATGAGGATTTTGTCCCTCCTTACCCCTTTTCACTGAACTAAAATACTTTATTGCTGTGGCATCTTGACTTTGTGAAAGTCAATCATGAAGGTCATCTAATTATACCATTGCCCCCCAATTTTGTGTTTTTGGCCCCAAATTTTTGGCCCTTGATGGATGTTACCAAACATTATGTACATTGATCATTAGAGCTGGGACATCTGACTTTTGTTATTGTCAAGGTCAAAGGTCATAATAGGGGCACAATAGGCCCTTGTTTGAATGTGCCATTCCTGGCCCCAATTGTTCATTAGCTCAACCAGCTATATGCTGGTTCAGCTATTGGAGAGGTGCGGTGCACATAAAAAAAACGTTCCCCCACCCACTATCTCGATTATCTATCTATCAGGGTGGTGTTAACGCGTGGTGGGGGTGGGCCTTTTTGGGTGTGCCGGGGGGGCCCGCAAACTCGTTCTTGACACACCAGTGAGGCGCCTAGACTTGGACACAATGTTTATTGACCCGAGTGGGTAGCAACATGATTGCCGAACACCTTCGACTGAGTTGGCAGCGTTGAAGCGTGCAAAGGTTCAATACAGGGGCATAGATGCCATTATTGGAAAGTTCAAATGTATCTCCTACAAATTTTGGTGCACAGTTGGCTGTATTTTCTGTCTTAATGGTGGTCTCAATGCGCTCTTGAGGACCTTTTAGAGTGCCCAGGAGAAGGTCCCAAGGCCCAGTTGGGCCCGGGCCCATCATGGTGGAATTTCGCAAAATGCGTTCTCCTTTTACAAAATTTAGTGCACAGTGCGGACATTGGGTCATAATGATGGTCGGACAACCTGTACCTTTGGGTGCTAAGAAATTTTTGGTCCAAGGTCCCACTTTTTGGGCGCGTCGGCACCAATTTCATGAAGGGTTCACACAACGGTACTCGTGAAATGCATCTCTTTTCCCACAAGCTTCAATTGATTTTCTTTAAGTTACCTTTAATGGTCCTTGGGGCAGACAGCCTCGGGAAATTTGGGTGGGGCCCATTTGGGGCCCCAGGTTCCCCATACATGAATACTGGCAAAATCTTTTAATCTCCTACAAATTCAGTTGCGACACGTGCTGATGTTCGGTCATAAGATGGTCTGATAGACCTACTTTGGGGTGGTGAGATTTTCTGTTTCCCAAGGTCTGACTCTCGGGGGGCCCTAGTGCCCCATTCTTTATTGATATTTCCAACCCAATGGTGTGTCGAAAGCAAATCTCCTCCCCACAAGCTTCAATTGTCCTTCTTCAACGTTACATGTATTGTTCCTCAGTATGGGTCTTTTGGCTCTGTCCAGGTATTTAGGGCCCAGGCCCAGTCTGGGCCCTAGGGCCCATCATATGGAAATACTGCGAATATAGTATTTCCTACAAATCTAGTTGCACAGTGCCATGTTCGGTCATAAGACCGTCTCATAGCTCATAACCTTCATGGTGCCTAGGATTTGGGGACCCAAGGCCCATGGAGCCTAGAGCCCACATGTGAAATCATGCAAATGCTTCTCCTTCTCCTCTTTCAAGTTTTGGTCCTGCAAGTACTGATCAATTCGGTACCGATATGTTTCTATACCGTCCGACCTTGTCTGGGGGGGTGTTCCAGAACTTGGATCCAAGGTCCCACTTGGATCCATGAATTAAACACATTAGTAACTTGTATGCATCTCAAGTTCCAATTGAATGTCTATATGTAATGCTCCTTGGTTATTGGTCATCAGGCTTGTTCAGGAACTCTGGCTGAAGGTCCAATGTTTGGCCCTAAAGCCCATCATGTTAAATCATGCAAAAGTGCTTTACAATATTTTGAAGCACGGGTCATGCTACTAATGTTCTGTCCATGGCGCAACAATCCCCAAATTTGCATTCCCCAAATTAAAATTTCCTGATAATTTCTCACTATTTCCCCCTACTGGGTTGTTACCCCTTCAGCCTGCCATCCTCCAATCAACCACCCCTTCATCAATGATCCCCAAATTACAAATGTGAAAAAAACCTAAATGCCACTAGTAACCCCCTATAGATCGAATTTTCCTTGATTACTGACTCTCTATTCCCCATACTGGTTGCTTCCCCATTAGCCTGCAACCCTCCCCCCCCACAAGTTTCCCCCACCACACTACTATGATGTCCCAACTTACGTTTTATGCAACCCCATTCCCAAGTCCACTCAATTTTCAAGTACTGTTTTGACCGCGAACTAACCATGTTGGATACACATGTCAAATTAATATAACAACAAGGTCACCTCGATTTATGAACAAATAGCCCTTGCCCTCAAAAACCGTGTGGCAATTTGTTTCAAAAACACACATTTTCCCAGGCAAAACCTGTGACATTGCCACAGGTTTGGTTATTGCCCCACATTCCACCGTTTTGGCCCCTTGAAACCGGAAAACTGGTAGGCCAGATGACACAGGTTTCTGTGACAAACCTGTGGGTCTAATTTGGCAATTCTAAAACTGTGTCCTTGCCACACATTACATGGGCAAACCTTGGAAAATCTGTGGCAGGCTCATAGCACTGGTGAATTCATGCTCTTTATTAAATAGTATCCCCCAAACTAAAACTCATGCACTAAAGTATGAACCACATGTTACCACAGGTTTATCGACACGGTTGACACACATTACACACGTTGCCGTGTATTGGCCACTATTCTCTAAACACAAGGTTTTGCCCCGTGTGTTCCACAGGTTCGATACTGTGTCAAGACCAGTCAATGTGGGGAAAACCTGTGGAACAAACACGGTTGACACAGAATAAGTTGTTCGCAAAATCAGCAGGTTTGTCCACATGTTTTTGCTCTATTATTGTCTTTTGAATGTCTTTGAATTTTTGCCACGCTTTGTCAATGGTAAACACGTGTGTTTTCTGACAGTTTTGCCACACTTTTTTGTTAGTCAGGGTGGGGGGATTTTGCGTTAGCCCACTGGAGGGAGTCTGTTTGAGTACAGTTA
>JAODTK010000238.1:0-33129 GCA_026419785.1 Sclerodactyla briareus | reverse complement strand
GCTATGAGACTTGAAAGAAGAACACGCTGCGCCGAAGGTTATGAACTAACGTCCTGTTTATTTCCACAACCAATGCTACCCCAACACCTCTCCCCTCAGCCTTATCATTTTTGGGAGAAGGAAGTTACTAGTGACTCTAGAAGAACATGATATCAGGTTTATTCTGTACCAATTCTTCAACACAAAGATGATTCCCTATGGTTAACAGGTTTGATAAGCCTTTTTACGGTTTGTAAGTGCGCTCATGTCATTATAAACGGTTGGG
Source organism: Sclerodactyla briareus (assembly GCA_026419785.1). Taxonomy (NCBI): domain Eukaryota; kingdom Metazoa; phylum Echinodermata; class Holothuroidea; order Dendrochirotida; family Sclerodactylidae; genus Sclerodactyla; species Sclerodactyla briareus. The sequence continues at coordinate 32,864 of JAODTK010000238.1, read as the reverse complement.
GGCATATAAACGAAGTCAGTGGATCAATACGTAAAAGTTGTTGTCCCCCGACTGTACGTACCGTAACGCATTATCGGGCAGATCGCTGTACTGTGGTTATACAGCCCGTCTATATTGTGTCTAGAACCCTGTGCGCCCGGACTCTGTATTTCCTTGTACGGAAGCACGAAAGCACTTTCTTTTTTAAAAATAGGGCCTATATTAGTTCAAAACTTGGATGGACTCTGAAGCAGGTATCGGGTTCGAAACACACAGGGGGGTCACATCAGACAAACCGTAAGAAGCGAAAAGTGGATGACATAGGGCCAGATTACTAATAAAAACAATAAGAGTGTTTGGCCAGGTTTACGGCCAGCCAAGCCAGACAGGAGTTTACTCCAGTCAGCATAAAAGTAATGCGCTCGAATTTGAAACTTTTTTTTTGTAGAGTTCTGAGGGCGACCGTTTTCCCAAACGCCCGAAGTCTCCTGCCATGGCCATTAGGGCTGCGAACGGAACGGGATTTTTCATGTGATTAGTATAGAGCGCTGGAGGCGGTACGTATGTATGGGTGATCCTTTAACAATTCCCTGATACATGGAGTGGTCATTCATACGATAATACTGATAATTGCGCAATGTTACCCGGGTTACCTGATGTATTGAGATCGGGATGAGGTGTTGAGATTAGGCCCTAGGGGTGGGATTAGGGTAAGAATCCAATGACAGATGTAATCCCAAACACCTAAACCTTTAAGTTACCCCTAACCTCACTAACCCTAACGGCCCCCCACCCGGCACCCCCTAATCCCAACACAACCCCCATACACCAGGTACACATTGGGTTTATACATTATGGCAATCATGCCAACATCTTCAGGGAGGCGTTCTTCTGGCATGGCCTGTGCAATGCAGATGACTTGACATTTGTACACCACAGTGAGGGACACAGAGCTGCATGACACGATGATGATACTTTTTCAAGTACAAGGAAGAGAGTATTTTAAACTAGCAACAGTGGCCGAAGATGACACCAATCAAGTCAGTTTAATGTCCCATGCCCAACTTTGGGTTGCAGTAGGTAGAGCACATCTTGTGAAAAAAAGTGTGGGGGGCGCCCCGAGGGTGAGGGAACCTTTTGAACAAAAGTTTACTGTGTGAAAATGTCTGAGTGACTAATGTAGCATCACCAAAAACGTGATGTATTAACCCCCCCCCCACTCGCTCCCATCCCCCGCGAGATGGTGTCCATGTATGGGTGTTGTTCAGTATTCAATTATTTCGGTTTCGGTTTTCGGATTTTAGGATTTATGATTGGTCACGGGGAGGAGGAGGGCAGGAAGGAAAGGGGAAACGGTGCATGCTAAGACCACCCATAGTCTTACAAGTAAAATGCTGCAGTTTTGCGAGCCCCCTGATAACATAAAGACGGAAATAATACCGTAAGTATAAACTCAAAAGTTGATAGGAATATAGTGTTAACAACTTTTTGGTTCTTTCTCAAAATCCCATTATAGGTCCTGTGATAGGAGGCTTCCAACGGTTCTGTTTCACACGACCTAGTATCACCGATGTGCGCGCAACCCCCACTCCGGGACATTACAAAAGAGAAATTTCGCGATATCCGTTTGCGCACAATTTGCGCACCTTGATAAGCCAGAAGTTCGTCCTGGGAGGTCGGAGTGAAAGATTTAAAGTACCGAAATTCAAGATCCATTGTATATACTCCAAAGTATCCGACATCATTAGAGCTATAGTATACCTGGGTCACATAGTAACAGGACACTTGGCCCTGTATAAACTTACACAGTGGTGACCGTTCTGGGCCATCGTGGCATTAACACTACAGGGAATATGTACCAACTTCTCAACTATATACCTATATTGGGGAAAAACAACTGATGTGAATTGGCAAACAACGGTACGGTCCTATCGAGTCAACACCTGGATGATAGCCTAGTTATCGGAAGGTACCTTGAGCTAGAACAAGCGCAAGTCGAAACGTCTTGTAGCTGCGGACGGCAAATTCTCTGCGAATAAAATGAATGTTATTCACCATTCAACATTTATTGTATGTTCACATTACTGACCTTTACTGACTCACCTTGGGATGACTTTGAAAACATGTCTACCACATTGGCCTATATTGGCTATATGTGCCCAGCAACAACTCGATTACCCAGCAAACCATGCCTTAGGGCTGTAGATTGCTATGTACCCAGCACAACTTTATGTGTTCCCAGCACAAACTCAGTCCTAGGCTTGTAGCAGGGATCAGTGTGTTAAACACGCTGGGAACAGCCTGTTTGCCTCAATTAATTCCACCAGGGATGTAGTACCACAGTCCAGCCAGCACCTGTACGGTATGAAAAAGTGATGATCGGCTCTCCCAACAGAACTGCCTGAAGTACTCCGGTCCCAATGCCCCTTTCATTCCACCATCAGGCATGGACAGTTTTAAATAAAACAGTCTCCCTTCTAGCTGCAGGCCTGCCTGCTCTGCAGGGATAGGGAATATTGTAAACAAACCTCTCTCCAGGAGAGCTCAAGGGGGAAAAGACTGTGGAAAGAATAATGGGTAATTAATTTGAAATCTATAACACTATACGAACAAAATGTTACTCAGCCTAGCCAATGGCATAATTCAGCTAACCACCAAGTTTCCAACCAATCCCATGCAGGTTTTTTAGAAGGGAGAAGTGACGTTGACAGAACAGAAGAACGGACGAACGAACTACCGAACGGACGGACGGATATATACATGATGATTTTTAGAGCTGCTTACCCGCCGCTAATAAGAACTGGTAGCCACAGAAACTCGATTTGCCAGTAGAGAAACAACAAAAGTAATATAGACTACCTTTCGTTCAAACACATACACCACAAAACCCCCCCCCCCCCATCCCTCTCCTCACACACAAACAAGCCCGCACATACACACGCAAGCACACAGGGCTGAATGTAGGCTATTTCCAGAGTTCCGATCGTAGCCACACAAACAGGTACACCACCCCTAGCTGGATGTATTCTTGCGATTACGAATTGTCTAATAAAATAATAGGCTAACATTAGGTGATAAATGGTTATAACAGTTTTATCATTATCCTATCGCCTCCCCGAGGAATAAGGAAACGATGCGTCGTCGCGGAGAAAAAAAAACGTACTGATTCACATGGAACATATCGTTGTGAGCAAGGCGGATCACATATCGAATTTTTTAAACTGGGACCGATTTTTATAGTGATGCAAATGGCCGTTGCCTCTCCGCCAGTTGTAAGTGTTACCAGACGACCAGTGTCTCTTTAACAAACACACTACAGGTCAACATTATATCATACCCTACTGGGCATGCACACTGAGCTTCGACTGGATTTTTTCTAGTATAGAGTCACTAACGCAAAAAATGTTAACTAGTTTTTTTTTTTTTTTTTTTTTTTAGTGAGGCCTAGTTCTGAGTCGTGATACAGAGGCCTGCAAAAACCAGTAATTGACTCACCACTAATGGCGGGCGTGTCCGCCATCACAAATTGACTGGTTCCACTGTTTATAGAATTAGTAGGTATATTCACATTATTCCGATTGAAACTAGGTGAGGAAGTAGTATCCTCGCGATCATGTGATATTTCCGGTACAACACCCACGTCCACATGCGCGCAGCAGTGTCCAGGGCATTCGATCCTTACAGTATGATAAAGTTGCCAAGTGTACAGGAAAATACCCTCATGCATAACAAATCCTCCCCGGGCACGACTTTAGTTGAACCCAACAGCAGTACCGCACCGTACGACCGAATTGCTCGTTGGGGCAAAATTAAATGTTGCCGCTACTGTGCTATAAATTAGGTTATGTTAAAATCGCCCTTGTTTGACTTTGAGACGAGGTATACGGCCAAGAGCACAAATACTGATTGGTGGTTTGAGGGAAGGGGAGGTGTGGGGGGGGGGGTGGGGGCGGGGGGGTTTTTGTTTCCCCAAAAAAAAAAAAAAAAAAAAAAAAAAAAAAGATGAAGTTTTTTTTCTTTTTTCGCGCAGCCAGCAGAAAAATAAGAAGAAAAATTATAAAGAGGACTGGGGATGGGTAATCGGGCCCAAGCAGTGGACGGCCGTTAATGATAGTTTTAAGACGGGGGGGGGGGGTTAAGGTCGGGACCCAAATAAAGTTCGCTCTCCGATACATCCTCACCCTCCCTATGGCAAATAAATGCAATGTATGGGCCCGTAATGTTAATAAACAACAGCTGTCAAACAAAGAAAGTGTTTTGGGGGTTATATATTAGTACAAGGGGGTCGAGGGGGGGGGGGTTAGCAAACAATTCCCCCCCCAACACTCTGGTTGGTTACGCTTACGGGGGGGGCGGGGGGCATTGCCGCAGAGGGGAGCAAGCGGGGTGTGACCCTACCGGAGAATCATGAAATTCACAGTCACACAGCATAACAGCGTTCCAGGAGTTGCGATCGCCAAGGGGATCTTTGACCAACGGGGAGCGGTCCTTGGCCCCCCAGTGTTGTCTTTTCTCTGCTGTTTTTTCTTCCTACGCCACTGTCCGAACTTCCCAAAGTAGGGATGTGCAGAGTGACGAGCAACAAGATGGAAAGTTACCCCCTTCCCCCTCCCCTAACATTTCTTTCGCCGTGACGATGCTGACCGGTTCGGCAACGAAAACAGTACACTGAGGAAAATTACGTTCGATCCTAATAATAACACCCCCATTACAATCCCGTGTCTGTTCCACAGTCTATTAAAAAAAATGTTATGGGTTACTAGTGAGGAATTCCCGCGGATCAGGGACTTGGAGCTATTATATTTCCGGGATCGGACGTAAACTGCAGACGGTTTGTAATATCCCAAAGTGCGGAAAAAGTATACCATCATTTTATATATAGCCACTTTGTAGTCCGCCTGATGTGGCGGCTAGCTGTGGCAATTGTGCTCTCATTCTGTTCAGGGAGTGATCACACTGCTTCATATATTTTATACCGGTTCGTCTCGCCCACATAACTCCAACTCCGGGTGGTGGTATAATATATGTTGGACCTTGTCACTGACCTCTGAGGCCAAAGACAAGACAATTCCGCAACTCAACGTTTGGATAACTACTATAACAAATGGAGCTCCCACTCCTCACACAAAAATTGCAAAATATTAACACATAATAAGCAGACCTGCGCTGCTACCATACAAGCGTTAAAAGGATGCTTTGGAGGGATAACGCGTGTGTCACAGAAATTGGTGGTAAACAAACTTTCGGTAGGTTTTACCAGGAGTGGCGGGCTGACTGAAAGCACGTAACTGGGTTAATAACACACACGTGGTTGGATTACAGTACGGCTCAGACATTCCTCTTTGTGGAATAGAATATCTGAACGGCTGTCTCAACAGGCTCTGGTTAGAACCCTCCAGTGGCTAGAATAGTGTATAGGGCCTATTCTGCTCTGACTGAATTAACGTATTAGAATTCTAGATTGTAGGTTGTTGTTTTTCTTCCACACAAAAACATTGACCCGTACTGCCGCATGAGTGTCTTGACTGTGATTGCCACAACTCCCCCTGGAAGTGCGCGTTGAGCCCCGTTTTTGAACGGACTGACGAAACAAGGTTTGGAGAGGGGGGTTCGAGAGGGGAGGAATAGAAGAATAGCCCACTCTCAAGTTGACAAAAATGCGACGTTGGTGTTATTATCAGTTTCGACATTTCACTCGTTTTGAGGTTCAGGTCAGTACGCATGCTGAAAACAATAGTTGTGAAAAAAACAACACAGCTGCACACAGTCCCGTTGGCAGTCAGTCGGACGGCTTTTCTATAGTTTTGTCCCCGTTAAATCAGGCGTGATACAAGGGTGGCGGCGGGGGAATCTCCCATCCGTTGGGGGCCTGATGGGTACGCTAAAAGGTACAAACCCCGCCGAGGGCCTATTACCCCGACAGTATATTTCCAAACTTCTTTATAGTTAAAAATGGAAATTCCTATTTGAAGCTGAAAAATTTTCGGCGCGCTTCTCGCGCTTAAACCTTTTCTATAGTATTGGCCAAGTTCCTCGCCCGGGTTTAAGATCAGCGTAACCATCTCCCTACAGACTATGCATTCGTGGCATATATAGATATAATAAGCTAACAAGCCTTGGATATCTTCGAAAGTCCATGCAAAGAGACAGGGCTGGAAATTAACCGACGGCCACCGGCGGCCTATGGCCGTCGTGTTTTTCATGATTGGCCCAGTGCGCTCTAAAAAAAAAAGCGCTATAGCTCACGCGCCCGATGGCCTCCTGCACCCCCCCCCCCAAATTCCTTTTGCCGTCCATGCCCTCTGAAGATGACGGTCTATTTTTCAACTTGAGACTCCTTCAAAGAGAAACATGGTCCGATTTCTGGTGTAATGATCCTAAAAACATCCTAAAATTATGCTAAACACCTGAAATTACGATCACAAATTGCTGCCAAACGGCCGAAATTTGCCCGGTATAGGCCTCGATTTTTCCTATGCAACAGGTGTTAGGATAGCTCTTTTTTCTCAAGCATGTGTATCTCGAATTCAGGATCATAAATCAAGAAATACCACTTAGTTTTCTGCCTCAAATATATATCAAAAACCAGTGAGCGGGTATGGGGAAGCGATTATCACTCTGAAAAATTATTTCGGCACCAATTTCGGTGGAGGTACTAAGTAGGCCTACTGTGGGCAAAAACGGGGGAGGGGGTTGCTTGGATGAATCTGTATGGTCTAGTACCAAACGAAACACCTGAGAGGTTGTTGTCATACTTCAGGCCCTGTGTAGCAGCAAGTCAAAGTTTAAAAGGGAATACTAATAAAACTCATGTCTTATGTCACTGAAGCAGACTTGAAGGATTTAGACATCAGCGGCCCCTTTTACGAATCTCAAGGGTAGCCTTTCCAATCAGGTATTGTCCTCGGGTACAGATAATAACGGTAGCAATCCTTATTTGTCGCAATGGGGTCATTAAGGTCTTCACTTAGTTCCAGTAGGGTAATGAATAACCTCTTCTAAAAAGTGGTCACCAGATGATAAATGGCCGGCTGCATGGGATTTTTCCTTATGGGTTCACCATCATACGTGTAGACGCATTTAGATGCATTAAGCGGGGAAAAAAAAAAAAAACATTTGCCAGTCCACTTTGTATTGATTGAGTGATTGTTAATGTCCGTTTGGAGTTGAAGACAATCACTATGGGACTTGATCTCACGATTAGAGAACAATCATCCGCAAGCAGCCTAATGTCCGAGAGGATATTTCTAGGAAGGTCATATATGTATTTATTACCAAGAACAGGAGGGGGGGGGCCCAAAAAACAGTTCCTTGAGGGAGTCCTGATGTAAAATTCCACTTCAGATGAGATGGAGTCCTTCCATGTCAGGAAAACTTGCTGTTGACGTTTGTGAAGAATGACGAACCCACTTTGAAGCGGTGATCTGATTACCTGCATTTGAAGCTTGTTTGTAAGAGACGTTGATGGAGCACACTGTCAAACGCTTTTTGTCCATAATGCTCAAGTCAGCCTACCTATGCATGGCCTGTTTCTACTGCAGAGGAACATTATGACATGTGTTCATGAAATTGTGCTTTCCAGGAGGGATGAATTAAATTTCATTTCAAATATTATTCCCATTCGTAACTAGCTTGTGGGCTCTTGAGTAACAATGACTCACCTGTAGATTCAAGAGTAGCCACCAGCAAGGGAAGGTGTAGGGAATGGTGGGAGGAAGCCGTAATGGGCTCCTGTCAGTGTGGTGGTTAGGCGGTGGAGATGGGTTCATGCGAGTGCGTTAGGATGGAGGAGAAAAAACCCCACCCCCCCCCCCCCCCCAACAAATCATGTGCAGGTGGCCAAAAATTATTTTGACCTTCATAGGGGCTTGCATACCGGTCTCCTGAGGCTTTTACTGTTATCAATTTCAACATTGTGGTATTTTGCCTTGGTGCCCTGCCACACGGAATGTTGGCCTTGGTGCCCTACCCAATGGCCTAGGTGCCCTCCAAAATTCCTAAATAGACAAGGCCCCAAATGGCCGTGCCCTCACTCAAAACCTAATTCCAGCCCTATATCAGAGATTAAGGTTACAATTCTTTTGGGGGAGGATGCTCGTTCTACCGTCTACCACTGTTTTGCCTCTCTGTAGAGTGGTTGCGGTCACGACGCAGGTGCCCAATGGATTTCCTGTTTTGCAGTTATCGGGAATACCTGACCCTCATCTACTAATAAGGCGCATGATTGAGTGGGAACAGCTTGAAGTAGTAAACATTGCCTACACAATGTGTATTTCATTTTTTCGTTTTTTTCTTCAAGAAAAAAAAACAAAAAAAAAAAAAAAAATGTTCGAAAAATGAAAACATCAAAAAATGAGGTTTTGACCGAGGGGATGGGTGAAGCCTCGTCGGGGAACTTGGACCCCCCGGCGGGGAACTCGGACCCCCGCGGGGAAATCCTGGCGCACCACTGCGTGAGACCGTGTTAATATTCACCCCCCCCTCCACCCCCCTCCAAACGCAAGAGTGTACACACATGCACGTGTGATAGTGACATAGGTCCGTGCCGACAAGGAGGCACACTTCTTATCGCGGTGTTTTGTTAAGAAATAACCAATCATTATGTTATACTGTACAACTTGTGTAAGTTTTCTGCACAACCTCACACAATGTTATTGTAATTTCTAACACACCGGGCATAGGGGTGTGCTAGTACACAATGTTGTGTAAATCGTACTCAACATCGCAATGAGTGCATATCGGATACCTGCCTCACGCGGTCTGAAGAAATGCGGATTTTCCCCGGCTATATTCCGACGTTCAAAGACCCTAAATTTATTGAAAGGAAGCTAATGGGGAAAGGGGGGAGAAACCCATCAAAAACGGGCCCCCTTACACGACGACACCATTTTCCTGCCCCCTCCCCCCCCACCCCATCGCCCCACTGGAAGTCTGTCGGTCCGGCTGTCTTTTTTTTTAACAAACGAGGGCCGTTCAGTGGTCATCCAGTCATTTGAGGTTAAACAAAAGCTTTTTAAAAGGCATTTTATAACACCATGAATCGTTCACAAGAACACTGGATACAGTTGAAAGTCAGTAGTTACAAATTTCTTTTTCCGGCGAGCCCCCGTGAGAGGAACACGTATTCTGCCTTCTTAGGGGAATTCTATAATTAGTTTGGCATTTATGAGTGGGGCTATTTTTACCACCTGCCATCACTTGCATAATTTTCATTGACCTCTCTATTTTCACGCTGTATGAGGATCACGCGAATCGGCATTCGGTAGCACATCTAGTGTTCCATTCAGCTTTTGAAATGTTCAAGAAAGTAAGGATCAATTATACAGTGATATTGAAAATGAATGCCATTTATTCGCTACTCATCTACGAAGAATAAATTCAATCATAATACAGCCACTCAATTCATTCTTTTCTGGGAGAAAATGAGTGCATCATCCGCAGCCAATATATATGTTCGCCACAGTGACCTATTTCACGACGAGAATTTTGACCTTATAAACTTTTTGGTTCAATGCTTTTTCCTTTCCAGTTTGTTATCAGTCAATACCATAAATACCCCAAATATGGGTAGCAGCTTCGCGGCTGGAATGAAGGACATGAAATACAAGGCTGGATGAACTACAAAGAGCAAAGTGGCCACCATGATTGTCAGGTGGGTGGCAAGGTTTGTGTTTTTAAAGACACGCGTCCTCTTCCCCTCCTTCACTTTCTTGTAACGATTTAAAATTCATTTCTTGCTCGACTATTTCCGTGGAAAACGAGAATTTGGCCAGAGCAACATACCCGTTGCTCTCCTTAAAAAAAGTAAAACAAAAAAATAAAAAAACGGTTTGATTTCTATATGTAGCAGGCTACTAATTTTGCCCTTTCCCTGACCCTGGCACTGTTCAGAGTTCGCCAGGTCAGTGTTGACCCCCTCTGTCAACCCAGTTCTCTCAAGTGGACTCATAGTGGTGCGCTTAGCACAGCCTTTCTCTGACCACTAGTGGCATTAAGCAACAGATTGCCTGGAGTATGCGCTCCCCAAGGGGTAGATGGACCCTTGTATCTAGGTCCCAACTAACGGTCCCCGTAGAGAGGAATTTATGGGCTATTGACAGAACCATCCCCTCCCCTTCACCACAAATGTTCTCCTTGGCATATGTATGGGTCGTAATAAGACAAACAGGTCTATGTTTCACATGTTTGGGTGGGGGGACGACAGGAAAAATCTCTCCGTCAATCGCGCACTAGGGACGGCTGGTCTGGATGAAGAAGGTTATGCTTTTGTTCATGAGGGTGATCAGCACACTCATCAGGGACAGAGTTAAGAAATTGTAGTCGGCTTAAAACAGGTCTCCTTCATCCATGATGCACCATTCGTTTGGTCTCGACGATTGCGCCACCACGGTCAAGTCAGAGAATAGAGAGAGGCCACTAATATTTGTTGTTATCTCTGGAGCACACCGGTAAGAGTCAAATGTCTTTCAGTTGCTCCCAGTTGGCCCTGATTTAATTTGTATGCCAACATGTAGATGCATGACGGCCATGTTAATATGCAACCAGTTAGCTGTTGGGGTCCTGCTCATAATTTGCTAGATTTTGTTGTGAATGGGCACAATACTAATTCTTTTTTTTATATTTACTTAAATAATTCTATACTGCTTGGACTGTGTTATGTGGAGCTTTATCGAGTTGAGGTATATTACCCCCAAGTAGAGTCATTTACATGTCAGTATTCTATCCTGAAATGGAGCCGCTAGATTTCTCACGCACGCAGTCGGAAAGGGACATCGTATGTGAATGCATTGTTGAGAGCAAATTTAAGTTAACCAATGGTTTGATGCGGTTGTTCATTAGTGCCCCCAGAACACTAGGTGGTTAGTTAATTAATCGCCCCAATTAATGTAACTATATTCAGATTATTGTGCCTATGTGGTAATGAATATCACTTGAATCCTGCAAACCGCATCATTCCATTGAACCCCCACACGGTATGCCCAAGAATTCCTAGTGCTGAGATCGTTTTGTTGCATGGTGATAGTTAACTCCTAAGCCCAGAGGCCTATACCAGTGTAAAGAATATATGTGCGAATGTACTACCGGATGGACCCTATCGGTGACCTAATTTGTGATGGTGCAATTACTATCTTACTAATAGTACAGGGTCAATCCCAATAGAGGATGACGTCATGTTGAGAGGCATCTGTCACTGCTAAGTTAAAGTTACTGAGACTGCAGGGTGGCTTTTGGTTGACACATTATTTTATTATCGCTCCTTGTATATATGGCCCCTCCCCCCACTATTCTGTCAATTTGTTCTGTGTTATAAGAGGCGACTAGAGGGCAGGATGGTCATGTCTGATCTTAGTAAACTATAAATGACACATAGTGACACCGTGCATAAAGGAAGCGTACTGAGTGTTTTACGATTTGCAAGAATAGCGAGTTAGCCTGTATTCAGTCATGTCTTGGACAGTGCCCTAGATATGTGGCCACCTGGAAATACAGTAGTGCTGTCCCCTATTGATCGTGCAAATGCCCATCCCCATGGTTGGCTGCTGCCAAATTTGTACTACCTTTACCCCCACGCCTCCTGTTATGTTATTAACGCTATCATTTACCATGCTTATGTAAAAAATTGGGTGTACTGCCATGTATTATCACACCCGACCATTCGATTGCTGGTCATCGCCGAGTGCGCCACCAATGTGACCGTCAGAGAATAGAGGAGAGGCCACTACTATTGTGTTATCGCGGATCACACAGGCATGCGTATGAACAGCAAGTGATCCGGTCCCATACTATCAACGCCGGATGCGGGACAGGTCTGGGGGACCGCTGCATCGACGGGGCTTAAGACTGGGGGACCACGCCTCACATCGCTAGACTGGTGGACGGAGAACGTAGCTGACTGCGCTGCATGGGCTAACGCCAGACGGGACACTGGGAACCTTCGAGGGGAGGGCCGGGGGTCAATTACCCAATACAGGCGGTGCCGCGGCCAGTATAGAGGGACGCCTACCTCTAGTGTTAATTAATCAAGCTGTCCTTTATGTGCCCATATGTAGAGTTTGGAACATGGTCTCTGCAGATTGAATGTCATTATATGTGAGTTATATATGAATGAAGCCCAGCAGAGTAAGAAGCAGTGAAATAGATGCAGTCAACCCGTATAACTGTACTTATTCATTCACACACCCATCAATGAGGATGCTGTCACAACAGTAAGCAACCCCAGAACCCCAAGCTAATGGGTCGTAGGTGCTCGAGTAGAGGTTGTTACATACTGTTATGTTTTCAATGCAGGTCTTCCAACTACGTTAAGGTTGCGTGATTGGGTTGTTCTCCAGCTGTTCTAGGGAAAAGACCACGGAAAAACTATAGCTAACCGCTTATTATTTCTAGGCGTATTGATTACTGCGGACCTATGGAGTTAATTGATATATTCGACATATACTTCGCGAACAGACTCGTTGCAATTCCGTCAGTTTTAGGACGCAACTTCCTTGCTCCACGCTTTAAATCTCCTGTGGGGTGATAAAAAAAATACTGTCCATCGCCGTTGGGAAGATGTTTCTTGTAACAATATCGGCAAAATGAGCTGCTGAAAATATCGAGGACGATATACTAGGCTTTTTCTAGAGGGCCCCCATCAAGGCGTAATGAATTACATCGAGTACTCATTATTCTGTTCGTATACTGACCCTACCCCCAATGAGCACGGAGTTAAGGCACTTCCCAGCTATCGACGTTGTTGTATCTTCTGATGATGGCCTATGGCATGTGTATTTGGTCAGCCTTGCACGCATTAGCAGCGTGTCGCATATTTAACTCATGGGTGTTATTGTTGATTCAGAAACGTCACAATGGGAGAGAGAGAAATTTTAAAATGACTACTCTTCAATCAGCATCCAGACAAGCAACGTTATAGAGTGTAGCCAGGCTAGTGTAGGTGATCGCCTCATAGCATGTATCAGTTTTAGTTCATATGATGCGACCCAACGGGCCTGTATGGCAATGGGCGCACACCCCGCGGGGGTGGGGAGGATATATACCCCCACAAGTGCCACCACAGTAATTTAGTGGTTCCAAAGGGGACCAATCACCACTTCTTCATATTGATGTGCTCCACCAGGTTTTACTGTTGGTCTGGTTTGGGGGTTATTTTGGCAAAACTGGGAGTTGCATCTTGGCACGATCTGTGAATTAGTTTAAAAGGACAAACTGGTAGGCTTGAATACACAGAGGCTTATGGTGGAGAATGGGAATACCATATATTAGGTCCAAACCCCTTTCAATACGATGTTCCTATGTGGAGTTATTAGCCTTTCAAAGTTCGTCCATTATGCAGAGGAAATTAGGGGAAGCCCAGTTGCCAATAAACGATATGACGTCACACCTGGCAGCCCGGGGAGCGGTAAATGATGTAGTAGTCATTGTTTCATTTCGTGAGTAATCGAACATTTAGCAGAGTTCGGTTGTCTTCCTCTCCTCCTCAAGTAACCATTCAACACCTACCAACCAACAGCAATCCTCTCTCCCATGGATGAATGCTTTTCGAAGTGAAAATTAATGTGTCAATTTTCAATAGAAAACAAAGAATGCTGAAGGTTCTGGCAAGTATGGACGTCATTCATTATTGCATGATGGGATGCTTTGGATTTTTGGCCATACACATGCGCAAAACTTCGAAGGACTGTTAAAACTCTGTAACGAAAGTCGTATGAACTTCGGGTTGGACTGACGCATTCAGTTTTTTCTCCCGCTAATATAATAGCCTCTCTATGATTCATCCCGCAGTTGTCCATTAAAAGAGTACTCACAGTTAATAAATTATCGTATAGATATTCTAAATTTAATATCAAATCCGTCAAGCCATTGACACCCACCAGGCAAACCGGCGGAGATGCAATGAACTCAAAACAGGGTTGAACTATTCTGGAGGTATCCTCAAGTCATTTCAAACCAAAAAGCCGGCTTTTACTCCAAATAAGTCACAGCCGGATCGTTCACATTTTGTCTGGACCAGGGGCGAATCCATGAATTTGAATGAGATAAGTCGTGGGCCCGCTTACACACCCTCTCGGTTCCGCTCCTGGAGACTATTATCGCCACTCCATGTATGCAGGTTTACAGACCGGAGTCCCCAGAGAGCCGAACGCGGACAACAGTATTTTGGTACCCTGTCTAAATGCCTAAACAATTTGCTCGGTGATGTTTTATTTATTAGGTATCCTCCAAGTGTTAAAACATGTTGAGACAGAAGAAGATTTACCTGCATAGGACTAGGTAAGTCTCTGCGGAAGTAAAGCAGGTTTATTGTCTTGATTTTTATCCGGAACGCCTATGAGTCTGCCAGTTGACGGCTGCGTCCTGGCAAGATAGATACCTTGCCCGATAAGACCATTCAGACTGCAATTGTAGGTTCGAGGTTGTTCATATTTCTCGATTATTTCAAAGCCTGAATGGAACTTAAATACTCATAACAAACTAATATTATATTCACTTGCAGTTTTGCCCTGCGAAAGATGTGATAGGGATAGTGAGAACGTAAAAAAAAGTTCGATCATGAAATAACTGTTCCTTTTCACAAAAACTTACAAAAAGGTACACGGAAACAATGAGAAAGAAATGTTCTCACCGAGGGAAATCTAACGGGAACAGGATAATGTCCTTCGTGCAGGTGACAAATAACAGTTTCCTTCGACCGCGTAATTTATTATTTTTTATTTATTTTATTTATTTATTTCTTTATTTATGTATTTATTTATTTATTTATTTTATTATTATTTAACGATGGATATGCAGTGTTAGTTGGTTCGATATGGCAGACAGAAGAGTTCCTTCCCACCCAGAAGGTGAACCACGCTCCACAGAGTCAGTTATTACTGGTAATTTAAGGGGGGACCCAATGTTAGTATGTTAAAATTGATAATGATCATTTGGATGACTGGTGGCCAGGGGTATTGTGTGGAGAACTGAATGTGCCTAACAGCATAACGAGTAGCAGTCCTGACTCCGGACTGAGTCTCAACAGTTCAATCTAATTCATTCATTTATCAAATCTAGGAAGAAGAAGCGAGAAGCGTTTTCAGTCAGTCTCTTACCTTTGAATGGGGCCATTCGATGTTGACATGGGGGAATTATTAGTTGCGTTAATTTTCATAAATGATAATTGAACTAAGAATTTGCACACGTGCGGCGGTTCGAATGAAGTCCAATTGCAATCTTGCAAATGTTGTGTTGTTGTAAACCTGCACACCTATCCCCGGGTTGGTGTATTTTTTTAATAGTATTCTACATAACCTTTACTCAATGTTGTGTAAATTCTACTCAACATTCTCAAGGAGGGTGTCGAGAGTGGGCATTTGGGGGGGTGAGTGTTCGACGAAACCCATTGGAAAATAAAGAGGGTATCCCACCCCTTCATATTAAATAAATGTAAGTTATGGTCACTTGACACAAAGTAATGCGGCCGTGGGGCGAATCAGCAGCAAAACGTTGCACTGAGCAGCCAACAGAATGGTGTTATTTTTTTAGGGGGTCAATTTGGTCACGGAAAGATGGAGTCAACCCCGAAACACCCTCCCGTGATAGGCACTGTAGCCACTGTATTAGTCGGAAAGAAATTGGTGACTCGTTCCTCAGAAAACGGTATCTATCAGGTTTAGAAGAGAAATACCGATGTACACGAAGGCGTAGTGGTATTTTCCATGGATTCGACAACCCGCTCGGGCACATGAATTGGTTCATTAAAGCGGTCTCCCCTGTAGCTTGCTGTCCCTTACCCAGTGACGCGATTATTTCTCGAATTCATACTCCGCTGCTGTCCATTCATCGTGAGATTCGAAGGGACTGTTTTCGCATAATGTATTATTAATATTGATATTATAAGAAAACACATATTTAAACTTCTAATACTTAGAATCGCGTTCGTAGGAGCGTACGGTTCATGTGTTCCGGCGAAACGAACGTGTCCGCGTGGACTCAGCAAGTACGTTGTATGCAAAGATTAATGGAACGGTCTATTCCAAAACAGCACAGAATGGACAGAGGATCAAAACCCGACACCCAAAATTCTGAGATTCCCAAACAATGGTTACCTAGTTAGGTGGGATGCAAATGCCGCCCATAATTCTACGGCAGTGAAAAACTGCAGTTTGCTCCTTGCAACACTGAGACGGATCATTACTATATTAAAGTAGGAATTAATAGGATTATTCTTCATTATCCTGTGAATGAACAATCGTTGTCAGTTCTTCTTTACATCCCATTGTATATCGTCTGTTAAACGGGTGTTCAGTGGCGTTTATTTTTTTTTGGGGGGGGGGGGGAGTGGGGGTGACGGGGGAGGGTGACACCCCCATGAGATATTGAAAGTCGGTCCCGTAGCGGCAACCCCAAGTAGGTCTATGAGCGGCCAATGCCGATTTTTCCAAGGAACCTGAATAGAACCCCGAAGTGGATGTTGTGAAACAAAGAATTACATAAAAACTGTAACATATGGACCGTTGTACGGGATGCCACCGCCACTGGAAAGATGGCCACCTCCACACCCCCCCCCCTCCCCGCCCCCCCCCACCCCCCCCCCCCCCCCCCCCCCCCCCCCCCCCCCCCCCCCCCCACAACCACCCCGCCCACCCCGCTCTCGTCGTGAACGTCACCACGTACCACGGAAAAAAACTGGGAAATTACTAAATAGTCAATCAAAAAAGCGGTCTCAGACCGAACATCTTGGCGGTCCCAAAGTTCACAAATTCCTAAATTGGTATTTACGCCCCAGGTCTTACATTGACTCTTTCATCCATGAATCGCTCCGATGCCCTCCCCGTGACGCGCCTAGTAGCAAACAGGGTTTCTGAGATTACGCTCCCATTATGTGAGTGTTAGTTCCCAATTGATGGCTCAGTCCATTCTTGAGTGGGGGTTGTGAGGACAAGTGATGCCTCGTACATCACAAGGGACAAGCTCAGTCGGTCATGATGGAAGTCACCCACATAGGAATCCCAACCTGATCTTCAGAGCACGTACACTGCTAACCGTGTTCACTTGACACTGATCTAATAAGGTCGGAGGTGACCCCAGCAATCAATCTTTATTTACCCCCACGAAGCAGGAGAATCACGTTAACGCACGGCAGTGCATGACACTATAAATCACTGAAAACAAATCTTTCACGCAGAGGAGACAGTACTCGGAAAGTATACTTATTTCTGGTCTCCTCCAAAACCTCAAGGCGAGTCGTAAGAATGTGGTTATATTGATTGCAATTGATTGCATTGTATTTGAGCTGTAGATATTGTATTGGATATTCGTTTTAGTAAATTCACTATGTAAAATTTTTGTAAGAATACAGCATACTCGTATATGAGGGTGGGATAATCTGGAAAATTGAACGTGAAACCTTGCCTTTCAGAAAAACACAGAATCAAGGGTTAACCAGATACCTCTAAGCGCACACTCGCAGCAGTGACGTCAAGCCACGCTCCACCGAGCGCCACTGGATGTACCGATTATGTCGAGTAACCTCGAATAAAGGAGGAAAGGAACAGCACCCCCAAGCTCAGAACGAACATGGGACCATAAAGTAGCAGGTAAGGGACAGAAGCTTGATCCAGATCTGCGAGGAAACAGAGGGCTGAAGTTAGTAAGATTATTCATCGGATGAGACGAATGGCCCTTTTCGGATGGATACGATCAAGGACACTGAGAGAGGATGCGGAGGCCCACCCATATATGGCAACCATATTCCATTAGGAAACGAATTTGGGCTTTGTAAAGCATAATTAGCTGTTGTGAGGTGAAGTGATTTCCTTGCCACGAAATACGATGTAAACGCTCAACTTGCTGGAGCATTAGTAACGATAGACTTGATATGAAGTTCCAGGACAGGTTGTGCTGATGTCCATACCAAGGATATCAGAGAAGTGGGCTGAGGGAGGACTGGTCAGCTCATACAAAATAGCTGTGCATCAGAAACACGCCGACAGAAATCAGCAAGTTCTGGAGTTTAGATTGGTCGAAGGTAACCAAATTAGCAGTGCCCCAGTCCAAATGTAGATCCTTGTTTAGCTGACTGGCAACAAGGGGAACGGTTATCGACAGATCATACCGATGCTGGGACCGAGAAAAGCACAGAAGTGGTGAAGGGTGGATTCATCAAAATCATGAAATGAAAACAATTGAACTCAGGAATGTAGTTGGGACACTGGAAGATGTGGTTCAATCAAGAGGAGGTGGTTTAATCGTGTTTCAGTTAAAAGAGTAGAGTAGATGAGGAAGCTGGGCCAACGGAGTGGTGGACATGATGAGTTAGCTTGAGACCGCGTAATTCGCAAAGAGAGAAAGGAGGAAAGAGACCAGATGTCCCATGAGGGCTGCAGGAGGTGGCCCGTTGGGAAACTGAAAAACCATGTATTGAGAAGAGAGAGGGAGGACAAAGGGCAGGGCAAGTGGAATGCCCACGACACCGACAAGACTTTACTAGGACTAATACAGATGAGCACGGACCTCGAATGGGCACCCAAAACACTGACAAGGAAGGAACATCTAGTCGCGAACTAGGAGAGGAGGGTGCTCGGGATTTCACGCCAGATGAAAAGGCAGACTCCCCAGGCGCTACCCCTGGGGGTTAGGGCTCGGCCACAATCTGACGGCAGGCCTGCAGGCACCGAATCCCACTGTATCTCTGCCCAAGTAAAAGGAACCATGGTATATCAAGGCCGAAGCCGAGGTAAAAAACAGAGGACCTACCAGAGTCCTCAGAACCCACCGGCTACCGACCAGAGAGCTTGGGAATGAAGCAAAATGTTACAGACAAGAAGGCCTGAAACGAATAGGCGTCACTTAAAGGCACCCAAGGATCGGCGGTGGCACCTTAGCTCCCCGGGTATGGACAAGCCGTGCTGGACATTTCCCCCATATTCTATTTTATAAACGTATATTCGATAGATGCACCTCTATATTCGAATATATGCACGTAATTAAAGTACAACCAATCAGCATCAGGAAGAATACACATATATATTCGAATAATATACCCTATATTCGGAAGATATCCACGTATATATTCGAAATATGCAATATATATTTCGAATATATGCAGTTTCCCCTTTAACTTACAAACCAATCAGCATCAGGGAATTATACCAACATATATATATTCTGGATATATATCCACGTTATTTCGAATATATGCACCTCTATATTCGAATATATCCACGTATATATTCGAAGTATATGCACCTCTATATTCGAATATATCCACCGTATTAAATCGAATATGGATGCACCTATATATTCGAATATATAGATCTACGGATAAATCGAATATATGGCCACTTATATTTCGAAGATATACACGATTAAATAAACCAATCACAGCAGCGGAATTTATGCACGTATTAAATAGAATAATCCACGTATATATTCGAAAGATTCACGTATTAAATCAACCAATCACAACAGACAATGTCATAGCGGCGCGCCCTACCATGCAAATAGGAGCAAGTAGTATAGTTTAGGGGTTGGCGGGGCGAAGGGTCACCATCTGCTAGCGTAGATGGCGTGGGCAAGGGTTTTTTTTTTTTTGTAGTAAGGGGGGGGGGGGGGGGGGTGGCGTTGGGTCACGATATCTAGTGTGCTCTAGGGATGGGGTGTACTGGCAGGAATGATTTGTTGTATAGTAAGCCCGGGGGTGGCGTTGGGTTACCACTAAGTGTTGCTCCAGGTTCGGGTGTGGGAAATCCAAAGTGCTGTATATGTGTAAGGGGGATTGTTTTCTAGACCCCCAGTTGTCCCAGAATAAATGCCTGTGTTGATTCTAAATCGACACATTTGTCATTTTGTAGATGAATAGTGGACCAAGTTGTGAGTTATTTTTTGAAGGGACGGTACAAGAAAACGGGAACGATGGAGCAAGCCGTTTGACTTTTTATCGCCCTATTTGTGATAGCACCAAAAATATTTGTGATATCATTAATTGATATGGTGATATCACCAATTATTTGAATGGATATCACCAAGTTTCATTTGATGATATCACCTAATTCAATAATGGTAATCACCAATTCAATTACTGATATCCTCAAATATTTGATCGACTATCATCAGATATTAGGTGATATCATCAAATATTAAGTGATATCATAAATGAATTACTGATATCAAAAAATTGAATTTGTGATATCTTCAAATGAATTGCTGATATATTCATTAATGTTTTGCGATTCGTCACTATTTACGCCAATTAATGATATAAGCAATTGTTTTGTGAATCATCAAATGAAATAGTGATATCTTCAAATGAATTGATGTACATCAAATAGTTAATGATATCACCAATTGTATGAGGATATGTCTGAATTAATATTCACCAATCATTGGATATATCAGTACTTCAACCGTGGACGGACATCCTGCTTGGCGCGTCATCAGTTTGAGCACTGAGGGAAGAGGACTTGGACGACTATGCATGTACTCGGTTGGATAGGCAGTGAGTAAGAAGGGGGGCGGGGGGGGGGTTGGCGCACTGGTCACCGCTAGTGTTGGACTTGTCGGCGAACAAGACCAGTTTGGGGCTAGGTTACCTGAAATCCTGGAATTACGGCCTTCTCAACAAATTGGGTCATGGATCTGGGCCAAAAAACAGTTCAATATTTTGTGACATGGTGGCGTGAAGTTTTGAGCTGCCTCCACACGAAAAAAACGTAGGGCCAAGGCACCAAGCAGCACCGCCCTATCCTCCACAGTGCCAACAACGAGTTGCGATTGAACCAGAAAGAAAGCTCTGGAAGGCCTTAGTGATTCCGAATCTTCTGACAACCTATAGCTAGGACACAAGACATGGGAGCTGCACAAGCTCATTATGAGCAAACATAACACCTGACAAATTCCCCTTATATCCCAACAATAGGGTTCTCTCTACTCTTGTTAAGAAAGCTACAAACTGAATTCATGGGATTTTCAGGACTTTGACCATGGTGACCTCAGATGCCTCACCTGCCCCAAAACAATGGGTCATGTACTCATTGTGAGGAACAAAACAACCCCCCAAGTATGGCCTATCCACCAAGTGAAGTGAGTTATCAATGTTATTACAAGCCAAAATTTGCCAACATATAGACTAGTCACAAATTTTCAATTATTGATCCAAATGGCAATCGGACCCCAAACTAAAACAATAGGGTCCCTGTATGCCCATAAAAGATACACACCAAATTTTTCAACGTGATCAGACCGACCCAAACACATTCCCGACTTATCATGTTACAAGGTTTCAAACTTGACTTCGGTGACCTCAATGACCTCTGACTGACCCCAATAAAAAATAGGCCCTATGTACTCATCATGGGAACCACACATACCAAGTAGAAAATTGACTATTAAAGTGGGTACAAGTTACATGTTAACGAGCTAGAATTTGCCAATTTATCAATTTTTCACAATTTCGATTGTTCCCCCAGACCAACCACTGATTCACACCAAAAACAAAGGGTTCCTTTACTCCTCCAGGGAAAGCTGCCCATTACAGAATGTAAATCTGATCGGACAGCATCTGGACTTTATGGTGTTAACAAGATTTCAAAATTTGAACTCTCTGACATTGACTTTCGACTTGACCCCAGAAAAATAGGAATCATGCACTCATATGGGAACCATATATTTCAAGTATGAATTGATCCATCCAAGCGGGGTGAATATCGTGTTAACGAGGCTAGGCGTCACTCACACACACATACACACATACACACAGCAAAACACACACTTCATGGCTGCATAGATTCCTCTGACTTCGTCAGGAATCAAAAACAATGTGGAAAGCAGGAATGTATAATGAAACCTTTTTGAGGTTATATAGGCCTACCCGTGCATCGACTTGCACAAAGCCAGTGATGAAACCCATGGATGGCGACTAGCCTACTCGTTTTTTTTAACAACAACTACGGGGGAAATGAGATGAATATCTAGCCGTCAATAAGTTAAATGAGATCAAATCCAATGACTACCCACTCACCTTACATCCACGTGGCGTCGCCAAGGGGGGGGGGGGGGGCCTGGGGGCACGTTGCCCCCCCCCCCACGTAAATCTTGTGTAATTTGACAACCGGCACCCGCAGCCTAGTTAGGTAATCATACTTGGTCGGGAAATGCCTGTATTTTTTCGCACTTTCATTGCTTGAAAATTCAGAGAGGAATAATCTAATTCGGCGATCCTTAAAATGTCGTAGTGAGAGTGGGGGGGGGGGGGGGGGGTGGGGGGGGGGGGGGGTTTGGGGGGGGGGGGGGGGGGGTGCCGGTCCAAGGGACCGCTTAATTATATTAAAGCGCTAGACACTCGATGAATGCAAAAATACTATGTGTTAGACTTGTTGACAAAGAAAATTGTGCCCATACTTCCCATATGCGTGGAAATGGTGGAATAAATTAGTTTCACAGGTGACCCGCGTGATATAGACAAATCTACAGATTACGTAATTTGACATCTGGCAGCTAGCCAGTTAGTTAATCATCACTTGGTTCGAAAATGCACTGTATTTTCTCACTGTTCAGCCTTGCAAATCAGAGAGGAATAATCGGAATCAGCGATCATAAAATGTCCCTAGTAAGGGGGGGGGGGGTTGACGTTCAAGGGACCGCCGCTAATTAACACGCGCATGGACACTCGCAGAATGCAAAACATAAAGTGTTTAGACGACTCAAAGACACATGTAGGATGTTGTGACAAACACCAGAGCAACTCTCAACGCAAGGGCAACCCCACGCACCAAGCCACGAATTATTTTCAAAAGTGGTTCTCGCCCAAGATCCAGGCTCGAATTTCCGTTTGAGTAAGATTCCCGGATCTCAGGGAGCCTCCCATAAGGATCATGTCCTGGTCGCCGGCGAAGCGCACTGACAACACTGAGGGGACCATTTTAACCCCACCCCCCCATTACTACTTTCCAGTATGCTCAATTCGACTAGGGGGGGCGTTAGTGGGGGACCGGTTAGTACGCATCGTGGCTCGACGGCAGATAGTGTAATGATTATCGATAATTTGTTGCATGATATCGTTCAGTATCACGACGGAACATGAGCGTTCCTAATTGAACTTACCAAAGTCGTTTGAACCCACCGTAAAAGTTTAGTCTAAATTATTTGGGTTCTATCCATAGTCAAATTGTGCCATTCGGCATTTATAAGAATCTTATTTTGCCCCTGATGACGATACCACCCCTGAACCTTCAAAAACTCTGCTCAAACTAGGCTTACAGAGTCTGGGGCTGAGTAAAAGCTTACATTGATCCCAAATTGTCAATTGGCCTATATTATTCGCCTGATAAACAACATCATCGACGGGGCTATGACCTATATGACAGACGCACAAGTCCGGGGCAGGGGCCCCGTAGCCACAAGCCCCTGGAGCCCGGGTGGGCGAAGATTTGACCAATTCCCCCCTTAAATTATCAAAAGAGAGGATACATCTCAATCTGGGTGACGCGCGGCCATAGTTTGATCTTCTTTGAACCATTTGCTTTTACAGTGTTACTCTTTTCCTTCCCTTATTCTTTTGTCCCATCGTTTAATTTCTTTTTTTCCCCCCGGTTTTTTCCTCTCTTTCTACCCTTTCTCTCTGTGCTCTTTTTCTACCTCTTCTTCCTCTTTTCCCCTCTTTTCTTGCTCTCCTGTGACATTTCCACATCTCTCTTCCCCTACCCTCTTTTCATCCAGAGTGGAATTTTAGCTATCGTCTCATTTCACTGTCTTTGGACCTTTTCTCTTTCTTCCCTCTCCTTTTCCTTATATTTGTTCCTTCCTAATGCTCGGCCTGTCCTTTTTTATCCTGGGCGGAATCAGAGGGATATATTGCAGCTTCATGACAGTGTGAGTGTACGTGCCCGTGTGTGGGGGTGTGTGTTGTGTGACGAATGTGGGCTTTGTAACACGACCCATCTAGATGGATTCAATCCCATACTTGATATGGGGTTCCCCATGATGAGTCACGAATCCAAATGTTTTGGGTGCGATGGTCAAGAGTCATCTAAGGTCACCAGAGATCAGCGTCCGAAAACAATTGTGAACACGTTTTTAAGTCAAGGAGCTGGTCCAGTCAAGCTGAAATTTGGTGGCAGCTTTTTTTATGGGGAGGGAGAGTACATGAATCCTATTGTTTTTTGTGAACTGAGGGTCAGGTTTGGGGGGAAATTGTGAAAATGAAACAAGCTAAATTTGGCCAATTTAGCGTTACCCAAATAACCTGATATAGATGAAGCTCATACGCAATACTCATACTTAATACACCCAGACTGATCCATGAGTCCTTATTATTTTGGTTCAGGTCGAAGTATGAGACTTGTTGTCAATAGTGATGCTATCGACTGCCAGGAGGCAGTTAAGATCACTTACTGCACAATCCCAGCCGCCCTGAGAGCCATGCATTGGAATCTAGGGTTAGCAAACATTAAGTGAAAGGTATGGAGGGCAGGCAAGGAATCACTTAGCCTTTGGGTTTTCCTGTTTGTTTTTTCCTGCCCCCTCTTACTATTCCGTGATTTCCCTTTCCTCTTCTCTCCTTTGACTTTGACATCCCCTCCCCAATTCCCCTCTAGTCTGTTCACTTTCTCTTCTCTCCATGACTAGGTTAATTTCTAGTTCTCTCCTCGTATCCCTCATTTGTCTTCTATCCCCGTGTTCCGGGGTCCTCTTTCTTCCCTCTTTTATCTCTTTCCTTTTTTTCCCCTGTATTGCTTCACCTTTCTCCTTCCTGTTTTGTCATTGTTGTTTTTTTTCCCCTCTTCCTCTTTCCCCTTCTCCTACTCTCTGACATATTCCCCATTCACTGTTGCCCTCGGCTTCCCCCTCCCATTTTCAGGTAGTTTTGAGCTCTCTTCTCACTTTACACTCTTTTTCTTCCCATTTTTCTGGTGGGTTCTCTTTCTTTCCTTCCCCTGCCGGCCCAAAATTCGTTGAGTCGGTTCCAGGATCTCAGGCTGTATCCCATAACAACTAAGTCATGGTCGCCGACAAGCGCATTCAATAGATGTGACACAGCCCGCCAACCCATCTATTATTATGCATTCCATGTGATAAGAGTCATAGCGCTCCTACTCTTTGGGAATTGGTGTATCACCAATTCATGTGAGGAGATCCCAATTCGTTGAATTAGTGATATCACAATGAATTAGTGATATCATAAAGGATGAAAGTGAGATATCAGCAAATGAATTTGTGATATCATTCAATTGAAGTAGTGTGATATCGTAATTGTTTTGCTTGATATCAGTAAAGGTGTCTCGGCGCATGTAATGATAGCACTAATTAAATTACTGAATATCATCAAATATGTGCGGATTCACCTATTAGTTGATTGATATCACCAATTATTTGATGATATCACCAAATATGTTGAGTGCCAGTCTGATTTCACTATTTGAATTAATGATACCACCCAATCAATTAATGATATCACTTATTCAATTTGTGATATCGATCAAATAGATATGATATCACCAAAAATATTTGATGATATCACCTAATTATTAATGATAGCAAGTAAGTTGAATTTTGAATTGGTGTATCATTCAATGAATGGTGATATCATCACATGAATTGGTGATATCATCAACACATTGGTGATATCACCAATTCATTATTGATATCATCAAAATAATTGGGCTATCATCAAATATTTGGTGATATCACCATTTCAATTATGATATCATCAAACAATTGGTGATACCATTAACTAGTGAATAAAAAGTAAAAACGCTTGCCATTAAGGACGAATGAAGATGACATGGAAGGGCAGGTGGCGAGGAGTCTCGGAATGTTGACTGAGGAGGAGGTTGCCATCCCGATTGGAGCAGTGAGAGCCGATTGCAGCAAGGTGAGTGAATTCGCCCCAGATCCGTACTCGGGACACCCCGGATAGATCTGGGTGAAGTAAGGGGAGGAGACGCTCGGCCCACCATTTAGTGGGTTCTGGAACGAGTGTGCAGGGAAATGATTTTTGTAGTGTTATAGGAGGTGGGGGGGGGGGAAGGATGCGCTCGCATATGAATGGCATATCGTTCCCATGTATTGACAGCCAGTGTCATGAACTAAGAAGAGAATGTTGTGTATGCATGCACTAAGCATATGAAGTATAGGCTGAAATACACTGTTAACACGCATCCTTCTGTCTGCGAATATGTAAGGTTATTTATATGGTATTGTTCATGACAATCCTTTTTGTTGAGCATTGCTAGATTGTAGCCTCGTTGGAGTATTGGAAAAGTGTAACTGTTTGCATCGACAACCGGTGTTAGTGAGGCTACTCTAAAATCATAATTACAGTGAAAGCCGCGGTTCCATGACGCGGGCGGGCGGGCGGGCGGGCGTCTAAAATCGCTCATTAGTTATGTTCAATGGAGCCGTTTCCATGCACGCGGGCGGGCGGGGGGCGGAAAAAAGGCGGGCGGGCGGGCGGGTGGGGGGGTTTTTGCTCGAATCGGCATGTAGCGATTTTTCCGCCGCCGCGTGTCGCGTGGTATTTCGCAAATCCTCAATTCCCGGGATTTCCTGCAATCTTTACCGGCTTTGAAAGCCGGATAATTGGGGGGGGAGGGACAATTTTAGAGGGCAAATAATGTTCAACCAACATTCATAAAGGTTTCAGCAATTAGGGATGAGATTTATACAGATTGTGTATATTCACGGCCAGACACATGTGTTAGAACACCAATTTACATGTTTAAACCGTTAATATGTCAAGGAATTTGCTAATTAAAAATCCAAAAAACAGTCATTGTCCAAGTTTCAATGTGGGCCGTAATCGTTGACATCTAAAACAATGGTTTTCAGAAAATAACACCGGTGTTAGGTTTAAACACTTAGTATGCGTCCGGTGGTTGACAACGACAACGCGACAACAACACAACGAAAACCAACAACAACGAACAACGACCGACAACGACAACGACAACAACAAAATTATAATAAACAATAATAAAAATAATAATAATAAACAATATTAATAATAGTAGGCTACATCGGTTTATATATAGCGAACCCTAAAAGTGAGACGAGGTGCGTGACGCGAGAAAAACGCCGCCCGCCCGCCGTGCATGGAACGAGAGTCTTCCAAACCGACGCCCCGCCCGCCGCCCGCGTGCATGGAACGCAGAAGACATCAATGTGAATGCAAACCACATTTCCTTATATTAAAGGACTCATGCTGTATTAAATTAGTCCCTGTCTAGGTGTTATGCAATTAAGGCAAAAATAAGGTGATTTCTGAGGTGTGATTTCTACTCATAAATCCATATCTTTTCAATGTATAGTTCTTGGAACAGACTCGCTTACAACTGCCTTCTTGTCATGGAATTACACTGAGAACAAACATGATCTTTGCACTCGTACTGAAATATATTAAATCAAATATAGGGTTGGTTTCCTTCTCCACATACATATTCAACATATATAAACAAAGCCATCCGGAGTGACAGCATGATTCCTCTCCGTCAGCCCATACAGTATATGCCCGATACTGAAAAAACTTATTTCTGGTCAAAAAATGAAAGGGCACAATCGGTTCAGGTATGAATAACTGAAGTATATTGACATGTGTCCGCCTCCTTCATAAACGTACACGTATCAGGCTGAGATCACTGATGCACATTCAGAACGGCCGTATACATGTCCGGAATGAGGCAACTGCATCGGGCTTTTGGCGGCTGGCGGCTGCATTCTGCTTGCAACTGAGCTTGGAAACTGTGTTACCAATGCATGAACGAACCAACGCCTGGAACATCATGCATGATTTTCATGCCAGGAGCAGTGGCACCGTTCGCAAACGCCCCCCACCCCCATGCTATGAAATATAAGGGTTATACTTGACAGCTTTCTGTGGCGCTCCTTGGGAAAAATTTCGAAACTGTGGTTAGCTCATTTATCTGTCGTTTTTTCCTCCAGTTCTCTGGATGCAAAATCAGGGGCGTCAATCCGTTTTCGAAGAGGGGGGGGGGGGGGGGGGGGGGGGGGGGGGCATGTGGACTGTAATCTACTATCTGAGCGGATGCCACCTCTATTGGGTTGGCGCGTAGCGGCACCAGAAAATTTTGGCTTTTGTACACTCTAGATCGCCGAACGGAAATGGTACTCGCTGGGCCTAATTGCAAAAAGCTAGATGTGCAATTCAGTAAGAGAAGAATGTTGAAGCGTCTTCACTCTGCAGAATATAGGCAGATAAAATAGCAACACAGGATCTAAGGTCTCTCTATGTTTTTATGAAAAGAATACGCCAGCAACTGAGCTCAAACTAAATACCCAAACCTAACTGCAACATTTACAATTACGTAACAAGGTGGAGTCACGGTTCGCAGCCAACCTCTTCAATTTAGCCATAAATATTTGATCAGAAGTGACAAAGTGAATTACGGTAATGTACATTACCGTTGTGAAATGTGGGAGATGACTTTGCTGGGTATCTAGACGGAGCCCAATCTTTGCTTGGCACGATTCGTTGAGGAAGACGTAGATCACTCAGATTGCAGGAGAAGTAGGCCTAATCCGTGAGTGCGCGCATCAAAAATTGTTACAGGGAAGGCGCTGGAGGAGGGGGAGGGGAGCTAGCAGGGGCGTTCGCCAGACTTTTCGTCTTCTTGGAGGGGGCCCAGGGGGAACGAGAATCTAAGAGGCGGAGCGCAACAATGTGTTGGCGAGAGCGCACACGATTTTTTTGCGCACAGCCCCCAGATGGCCGGAAATGGCCTTTCCCAGATCGTTTTATGATAATTTTATGATCACAAATTTTGAATCGGTGGTGGGAAAATTTTGACATTATGCGACTCGGTACATCGTTGCCACGACTAGAACTTTTTCAGGCCGGAATGTTGAAACAATTGCTGCGCCATACCACTATCCACCGTTGCGAGCGAGCGGCCAATGTTTCTCAAGATTCCAGTGCACATATGAGAAAAATCCAATCTAGCATGAATTAAGACATTCTCCAATTTAAGATCCACTGTCCCAATCAGGATAAAGTCTTGACATAGAAGCAGCAGGCAACTTCCAAGTAGTAGTACATGGAGGAGAAATCACGCGTTGGAAATTCAAGCAGTATGATAGCCTAGGATTTTAAATTGCAGTGCAAAATTGTACGTGGTTGAGAGAGAAGAAACGGACAAGAGGCTAAAGGGTTAGTAATCCAAAAGGGTTAATTGTAGTTGTCAAGTTCAAGGAGAAATGTGGTTTGTATACTATTTTCACCTCTCAGATATGTATAAGCTGGGGGGGGGGGGGGCAATAGAAAGAAATTTCCCATATAGAGCTGCAGAGAGTTCGGGGAGACGGGGAGGCAACGGACGAATTCCACCACTAGAACCACGCCACGAAGACGAACGTCGTCACTTTTAGTGCATGAGCGAATTGGCACAATTAGGCTACTGCCTTTCTTGTCATGAAAAACAACAAATTAGCAGGTCTATATCAAACTGGTTGTCGAATACTGATACAGAATATTTTTTTGGGGGAACTCACAAAATTTCTTTGGGGGAGGGGGGGGCACGGGCGGAGAGGGCCACATGGTTGTCGAGAGGGCTCGTGCCCCCCCCACCCCTTGGCGACGTTACTGGGGATAGAGTACTTCATTGGTAGTTGATTCATTATCTGAGCGGAGAGACAGCATCGGTTGGTGAGTAGTTACACAGACATCGGGAATGAGGCCTCCCAGTTGTGGAAAAGACGTCCCCAATTCTTCCCTGATCTTCTCACAGCCTTAGTTTTTTGTAGGGGCGCTAGACATGAAATGGTGAGCTTGTCAGATCATCCGAATATACTTGCGCTAATCTTAAAATGTTGCCTAAATTTCATTAAGTGACGAAGAACCAACCTTTTTTTGTAGGCCCACTCAGAGTTTTTTCGTGTTAGGACTGAACATTTCACTATTGTGGTTTTCACTTCACGGCGCTCTTACTTCTCCCATCCTTCGCCCGATCGAGTCGCGCTAGTCGATCTCAACGGACTATATATAGTCAAGTTGAGATGCACTGCGTCGGATGTCTGTGACAATGGTGCTGACCCTCACGTGGTTTTTGCTGCACCTGACTATCTCTTACTTTGGGGCGGAGGGGGGGGGGAGAAATCATGTCGTGGCCTCTAAGGCGGAGAGCACCATCGTTGGCTGATGTGGATCGTAATAGGGATTGGGCAGGGGATATGTTTATAGTAGAACCGCGCTGATGATGGGGTCGAGTTGGGTTAAAAGGGTGTAACGTTGTTCTATTTTAGCTGTTCTGCAGGCCTCGGCCGGCTTTAGTGAGAGCAGATAGGTCATCTTCGACAAAGGATGTCAACATAAACTATGTCGAAATTGAGGTCAACTCATGTGTGCCCATAGCGGGTAATTTGGGGATCCACTGAATCATGTTAACCCCAGAACGTTTCCCTGATAGCCTGGTAGTGGATTGGGGGGAGTGGGGGCTATGGGGGGGGGGCTCCGCCCCACGATCCGATATTTTATAATCAGAGATACCGTAAGCTGGTGTATTGAAACACTGATTAGACCAGCAAGGAGTGGGGGGGGGCTAGTGCCTAAATCGTGAGAACATCTATCGACACGGTTTATAGAATCACAATAACCTACTCACTTCAGTTTTTTGGTTTCTTTGATAATGTTTTCTTTTTTTTATTTCCTCTTCCTCTCCCCCTGTCTTTTTCCTTTCCCTCTCCTTCCTTCACTGTTTTCTCTCTCCCTCTCTTTTCTTCTCTCCTCCTCCTTTTTTCTTCTTCCCCGTTTACGTTTTCCCTCTTCCTCTTACCGGGGCGCCGCGCCCCCAAAGCCCCCTCTGGATACGCGCCTGTTGCACATCAGAAAATCACACTGTCACCATCTTTGAAGACCGTGAGGCAGAGTGCAGCATGTTCTCTGGTGCAGCGCATGTGACACCTTTGGCTGACTGCCGTTCAACAAGCCACGGCCAGTCATATGTTGGGCGAACTCAAATTGGTATGAGCGAGTCGGACGTTGACAACAGACAGCCACCCAGTCGTTCATCATGTTTTTGATTGCCAAGGTAGAATTTGCATTATGCTTCCTCATAATTTTCAGAATTTAGCCAATGATTTTTGACGGCCGTCTTGAACCTGGACTCGGACCGAGTCCCGAGTCCAGCAGCGAGTCCGAGACCGGAGTCCGAGTCATGAATCCCGGAGTACTGAGACCGAGTCCTTCAAAATCGGTCTCGAGACCGGTCTCGAGACCGAGGACCGGCCTCGAGTCCCCCAACACTGTGAGTGCTGGCGATTCTGGCACGCATCTAGCTGAGGCTAGTCTAGATGTGATCAGCTATTTGCCGACAGGTTTCAATTAGAGGGTCGGGTGATTGGATTGGTAAACGGTGGATAGAAATGGAGAAATGGAAAAGAGGAATAACGATGAAGAAGCATCCCACTCTACTTTTATGTTTAACTGTCCTGTTTTTTCTTCCTCATCCGCTGTCTTCAACTTTCCTTCCCAGACTCCCTTCTCTTTTTGCGACAAGACCCCGAATTTGCCGACAGGACCAAATTATTAGGGGTGTGACACCCCACCCTCCCCCGCTCGCTTACGCGACTGGCTTCAGATACAAAACATGGCGAATAATGTCACCCTCTGATTCATCGGAAGTTGGGAATATACACGTTGGCGGTTTACCCACCAGGCGGTGTCCAGTTTCCCTTGGTGATCCCCCTATATACCAAGTGAACAACATTGTCGGTATGGGGAGTCGTACACTCCAGAACCAGAATTCAGACTGTTCGTCCTAGATATGACTCATTTTGAACCATAAATCGCTATTTTTACGAAGAATATCAAACCCTTTTCCCGTTGTTTCATGTATTTTTTGTTAAGGCTATGATAAATAGGGGAAAATAATGCAGTTTATATATTTGGAGTCAGCCTGAATGACCGTGCAATGACCTGAATGGGTTGTAGGGTGGTAGCAGTCCAGTTGTTGATCAACAAATGATGAGAAAGGTCTGATGGTGATGATTGATTTAATACGTGGATATATTCGAGATATAGTGGGATATTCATTAATAGTGCATATATTCCGCTGCGTTGATGGTTTATTTAATAAGTGTATCTATTCGAATATATAGGTGGAGATATTCGATTTAATACTGGATATATTCAAATATATCGGTGCATAGATTCGAATATTACGTGGATATAATGGAATATATAGGTGCATATACTCGAATATATAGGTGCATATACTCGAATATATAGGTGCATATACTCGAATATATAGGTGCATATACTCGAATATATAGGTGCATATATTCCTGCATCGTGATTGTTGTGATTAATACGGCAATAGGCGAATATAAAGGGTGCCATAAATTCGATTAATACGGCCATATATTCGAATATATTACGTGTTAAAAAAATATGGGGGAATTGTTCCAAGCACGGCTTTCCTTACCCGGGCGCAAACACAGTGTTGCCTACCACCTGCGACAGTTACACCTCTGCCTTCTCAGGGAATTCAGGCATCTGGAAGGGATGAAGCGCCTACTAACTCCTCTGAGTTGTTTCGGCCCCATCAACGCCTTCTGTTTCGTTTGAATTTAATTTGGTTATGATCACCGGGCCAGGACTAATCCGTTCGATATATGTTGTCATGGACTTCATGAAGGGAAGCAACACAAGAGTCCAGTCATTCAGCCCGTTCCAATGGAATCGATATTGTGTCACCGGCAGATAGACCCCCACCCACAACCCTTCCTCAGGCGTCGTTCGTTTGTAAACTAGATGTTGACCCTGATTTCATCTCTATCAGGAGGTCAGGATCACCGCGTTCACCTTGCACCTGGGTTGATGTCCAGCGCATAGATGCTGGTTAATCGAAACTCACCAAACCTGCACAGGGCCCAGGAGGCTACGCCTTGGAGTGGTT
>JAODTK010000237.1:0-30817 GCA_026419785.1 Sclerodactyla briareus | reverse complement strand
TGTGCGACCGTCATTACGGAGCATCACGGGAATGTCCGTGCCGAGGAACAACGCCCCGCTCCGAGCCCGAGAAACCTTGGGTCCTCCGAGGCGATGGACGACCAAACAAGATGCGGCCTCTACACCGGTACCGGTTGACCCCGTGGCGGGGCTGCTCCAAGGGAACCAAGACTGCTCCAGAACTGTTTCAGGGCATTCAACCGGTCCTGAGGAGGGGGAGGCGGGTTTGGTCGCAGACGAACCCAACACCTGCTGCCTCACTCGTCTCAGTTCGCCACCTCTCTGCCCCGTGCTGCGAGAAGACCGAGACTGGGCCTGCCGCCCCCTCCACCTCCTATGGCTCTTGCGGTAAGAAGTCCCACCGGAACTCCTCCTCCCGAGCTGGCGGCATGGGCCTTTTCTGTCTGACCCCCGCACCGGTGAGGACCGGCCAACGGGCACCCTCTGCTCTGGGGCTGCCGATCGGGGTTCGGCAGTTGAAGCCCTGACTGGCGCTCCTGCGCAACCCCCAACCGAGCCTGGGTCCCATCTCAGGGTCTGATCTCGGTGGTTGAAACCACCGAAGCCAAGGCTCCTAGTGGTTGATTTGGCCAGCCGGAGCAACCGCGCTGCCCCGTGGGTGCCTCGAGATCTTACCTTCAAAGCCCTCGATATGGTCGTTCGGCTCTGCCGGCTTTCCGATGCGCCCAGCCCCTACGAAGCCGTTGGCTTCCGTCGGAGCCCTTTGGATTGTGTTCTCTGCGGTGCCCCAGGATCGTAATCAATTTGGTCGGCTAAAAACAACGGTCGGTGCTTCCTCATGCTGCGCTGGGCCCCAGCCGAGCTCGGGCCCAAAACCTCGCGACTAGCGACCAAGCGCGCCCAGGATCCAACCCGAGAGTGACGGTCGTTTCGGCAGGCTGCAAAAAAATAGCCTGGCGGCTATCTCATTCGCCGGGCTCCACCCTCAAGCGTTCGGCCTTTCATGAGGTCCGTACCTTGGTGACTGACCTACCGGGCCCCGAGTCCCTGGCCCTCGTGTTTGGCCCAGTCTACTGAGTCCCGACCTCGTGCCCTGCATGCGCCCTAGGTCCGACCATCCTTTTTGAGCCATCCTGCTGGCGTCCTCGCGCCCCAACCAGCAAACCACCCGCACAGGGCACAACCTTCTCTGGATACTGCTGGGTCTTCCACCGGCCCTGCCTCCTGCCACCGGCCCAACCGAGTCTTTGACCCTCTCGAGACCGGAACCTTCGTGTCAGAACGCCAGCGTCGCCGGTGGTGGTTCGGGCCGGCCGAAGCCGATCTGGCGCCCGCCGGCGCCCTCATCATCAGATAAACACGATCTCGGTGTCTGGTCCACGAGCCACCTGCTCCCGGTGGGTTGGTCCGGCCGAAGCCGACGGGGCTACCGCATGCCCCCCAACCGAGCCCGTCAACCACCCTCTGATCCCGGACCTCGGTGTCCGACCCACTGGCCGCCCTTCCTGCTCCCAGTGGTCTGTTCTCTCCGGGCAAAGCCGACCGTCCGCACCCCGCCGGCTCCCTAACCGAGCCGTCGACCTTTACCCCCACATCTCGAGTCGAACCTCATGTGTCTAACCCCCCGGAGCCTCCTTCTCCAGATGGTCGGTTTTCGGGCCCGCTGAAGCCGACCAGGATGCCCCTCGCCCGCTTCCGTCGGCGCCCTAACCAAGCCGCCGACCCCTCTCTCGGAGTCTGGATCTTGGTGTCTAATCCACCGGAGCCCCCTGCTCCCGATGGTCGGATCGGCCGTGGCCGAAGGCTCCGCCGGCGCCCTAATCGAGCCGTCGACCCCTCGATTCTGGACCCTCGAGTCCAACCCACCGGAGCTCCCCGGCTCCCTGTGGTCGGTTCGGCCGGGAAGGCCACCCGGCGCCCCGCCGGCACCCTAACCGAGCCGTCGCCCCTCGGGGTCCCGGACCTCGTGTCCGAAAACCAACCAAACCTCCACCCCCGGCTCCGTGGTCGGTTGGCCGGCCAAAGCCGGCCGGGGCGCTGCCGCACGGCGCCTTTTTCGAGCCGTAGACCCTCCTCGGAGTCCGGACCTCGGTATCCGAACCCACCAGAGCCCCCCGGCTCCCGGTGGTCGGTTCGGCCGGTTGAAGCCGGCCGGCCGCTCTCCGCCTGCGCCCCACCGAGCCGTATACCCGTCCTCGGATCCGGACCTCGGTATCCGACCCACCGGAGCCCCCGGCTCCCGGTTGGTCGTTCGATTCAGCCTCAGCCGCCAGTCGCCCCCTGACGCCCCAGGATCCGACTCGTCACACGAGCCACCCTATAGTGACGTCGGTTCGGCCGGCTTTCGCCGACCTGGGGGCTCTCCAATGCGCCTGGTGTTTTTGGGACCCCCCCCCAACCCGCCCAGCCGTAGCCGGTTGTGCCGACCCAGTTTTCCTTTCCCCCTGCGGAGGGAACTCGGACCACTGCCTGGTCGAGTCCCGCCTGAGTCACCCCCGATACCCCGCAGGAGGGAGCTAGTCCCCCCTCAGTCTTGAACCTGCTTACTCTTGGCCTCCCTTGGCTTCTCGTCTGTCTCCCCGATGAACTCAGGGTTTTTCGGACCGGAAAACCCCTGCCCCTACGACTCCCGCCGACGGGTCCAACCTGGTGAAAGTCCCGATACGGTAAAACACAGTCAGCTTCTTCCCACGGCTGGTCGTACGGCCTGCGTGGAACCACCTTGCCCGGGCCGACGTCCGTTCGTCACGGCGCTCCACTGCTTGCGATCCAGCAGTGTTCTGCCCACATAGACCGATGGTCTCCCCTGGCTCTTATCTCCTCCCAGATGTGAACGGCCAAACTTTCCTATTAAAACATCACTACCTATCTCTCCGTCTCTCTCTCCCTCTCTCCCTTCGTCGTCGCCGCCAAGCCCGCGCAAAACTTCCCATGGCACACAGCGACAGCACCCAAAAACCACCACCCCCCGGGGCCCGGGATGACGGGGATGGGACAGGGCCCCCCCCCCGTGACGGGACTGGGATTAGGACCCGGGGAGGGTGAGGTAGTAAGGAGGGAATCGGTACTGACTAACCTCGAACCCAAACCCCCCAAAACACCCAAGCCCAACACGCGAACCTCGCAGAGGTGAGAGACCCGCCCAAATGTTGTTTAACCACACAAGTGACTGTTATGCACCGGGAGTCACACCAACACCCCCTACGTTAGGCGCGCCCCTAGGCGTTAGGAACGTACTTACGCTCGACGGCGACAAAGAGATAAACACAAACGACCAAAACATCCAAAACGAACCACCACTCTTTCCAAATTTTGCTTCTCCCGAGCGGATTAGTACTTCCGGATCTCCAAAACGTTTCACCAACCGTAACAACTTCCTTTGGTCGAAAATTTTTGAACTTTTTTCCATGCCGAAAAACACTCGTTGCAGACAATAGTCCTGGCAAAAAGAGAAGGGCGTGGGTGCCCACCCGGTACTATGTTAAAACTGCCAACACTCGTAGCAGATAGGGGTTGCATGGTCCGCTAGGTTTAAGTAGATTAGGTGAATAGGAATTTGTACTACTCGCTGTACTAATGCCAACTTGCTAGAATATGCCTGCATTCCACTCACTCGTGACACCGTTTGCCCATGTAGTATAGAACAATGCTTATAGAGCAGTACATCGTTGTGCTGTCAACGTAACGGTGATACCGAATGTTTGGCCTGTGCCTGTACGCAGTTCATAAGTGTAGAAGTTAGCCTACGCACACCGGTACACACTACAGCACAAAGGGCTCAAGGCTACAACCTCCAGGACAACTTAACAACGGTATCTTTTTTGGGCGGAGGATCTGGGAATTGGCCGTTAAATGAAAAGTCATTGAGGAGTTTTAGGATCAGTTTTTTGATATTTTTTTAGTGCCTGGGCCCTAGACCTTAAACTGGATTTTTCTCACTAGCCCAGCGAGGCTGCAGCAAAGTTTCTAGTAGCCCACGAACTCTTCGAGTAGCCCACGGGCTATCGGGCTTAGCCTACTGTACGTAAATTTCGAGCACTGACATGCTGTGCCGCAAGAGGGCAAATCCTTTCACCGGCAACTCTTTCTGGGCCATGTGAATGTTCTTTCCAGGCAAATTTGGTATTTTGTTTTATTATGAGAAAATAAAAATGGTAATCTCCCATGGCTCTATTAATTCCCAAAAGGTAGCCAAGCATGGCCTAACTACTTAGGCCTCACGTGCTATGATTTTGGTACAGGGACCACACTTCCCCCTAGATCAGAAAAGTGGATATCTGAAGAAGACACCTTGCAAATAAGTTATCGCTCTTTTGTGAAGTGTTCGTATCAACCCCTCTCAGCCTGTTTTCATTATCTGATGATTTTTTCACAATTTTTCAGAATCATCACAGATTTTAACGTTTCGTAGCTAGCTAGGCTACGTTGACATTGTGTGTTTAACGTAATCTTAGGCCTATTACTTAGGCTTACACGTTCAACGCTACCAAGTAGAACCTTCCTGCCCCTCAAACCTTCAACCTCCGCTGCAAATTTCTCCCGAAATCCTTGGGGTTTCCCTATCTATGGGTTCTTGATTTTTTCTTTACTCACATCACATCTCACTATATAAGGAGTATTCCCGATTATTATTTTCCTAAACGAGAAATATCACTTTCAGTGTTCGAGTTGACTGCGCTAATCCGCTCGCCTCCGTCTGTGTAACGTACGTCGGTACGGTAATAGCAGTCGGTACGTCCCTCTAAGTCCAGCTGGATTGCGAGGTCAGAACTCACTAGTGTTGCGTTCTTTCGGACCTCGTATATACTGTATATACAGTATCTACCAGGTAGAGCGGACAAAAACCGAGGGGGTTTGTTATTGTGTCACATAACCTTTGGAACCCCGTACGGTTTGTATTCACTCATCTGGTATAATTACAAAGTCACCAATTCGAAAGGACGCACCATAGATTGCGAGGTCGGATCTCCGAGTGAATTATGGAAGAAATGAAAAAGGATCATGGGAAATATTGTCGAGTTTCCATGAATCAAACTTAAGCTACTCAGATAACATGACATGTAAATTTGTTAACACCATGTCATGGACGAAAGCACTTTGACTGAAACATTTAGAATGCATTTGAGAAAACAGTCCAAGTCCTCTTCATAGCAGAAAGCATTTTTGTAGATTTAAACACAATAGTCCCTTATTCCTCTTTAATAACCTTTGACCTGACTTTACAAGGTCAAAGTTGGTCAAGGGGTCAATGAACATGTTTCCAGTCGGTCCACATTCATCAAAGTATGACCGTGTAGGGGGCCTATGATTTTCTTTCACCAGTGTCACTGTTTCAACTCTTAATGGCATTGACGTTCCATCAAAAACCTGAGTACAATCTGAAAGGAGCGCTACCCCATGCACATTAGATTGAGTTTCAAGGAACAATCTAATGCTTTTTGTAGAAGATACATTTTGAGTTGTGAACAGAATGGCCAAGGTGATGCTTTTATGCCTTTGACCTTGACCTTCACAAGGTCAGAAATGTCCTAGTGGGCAATGATCATTATGTGTCAATTTTGGTCAACATCAATCAAGATTGATCGATTGGCAGCCAGAAGTCAATTGTGGACACACAGGAAAGTAGATAGAGTGACATGGGCATCACAAAAAGCTCAACCAGCATAGCTGGTTTGAGCTAAAATCTGACTGAAGGTTGGAAATGGGGCCCTGATTGCAATAAATGAGGATATTGTGTGTGGATGCCTATTCTGCTCCGATTAGTTTTGTCAGTACAATATATGTGCCTTGGATGTCTGTATCATTTACCACATAATAATAATAATAATAAAATGTGTAATATTATATAGTGGCCAATATCACAAAGAGTACCAATGCGCTTCACAGAAAAAAAAAAGTCCTAAAGAATAATAGAAACATCAAAACAAGAGTGAAAAAATGAAAGGGAAGCCACAAAGCTACAAGTGTGGAAAGGCCCCGGCTAACGAAGAGAAGCGTTTAAGCCTTGATTGATTTGAAAACATTCACACTTTCCGCTGACCTTACAGAAATAGGGAGGCCATTAAATAACAAAGCAGCAGGATGAGAAAAAGATATTCACCATAGCGGGCAAGATTAACAGGAGGTTCATGGGTCGTGAGAAGGTGGGTAGAGGAACGAGGAGAACGGCCAGGGACATACATGGTAATTTGTTGCTGATATAATCAGGACAATTATTGACGTTGTCGGAATATGCTCTATAATGTGCTAGTTGCGCAAATGTTCTAATAGAATCTGCATGCTTATTGCATCACGCTGCACTCTGTTAAAAAGAATACGACACTCCCCAGCTCAAAGCTTGTCCGCTCCAGATATTCCAGGGCCTTTCATCCCACAGATGTCCGAAAAAAAACAAATCAAGCCCCCTTGAGGATATCAGATATTACTAAGATGCTGTAAAAGTCATGATCTGATCTACCAATTCAGACAGAAAACACTACCAGTAATAAAAGTAACCATAGAGTATGTGCAATCGATACCAACACAAAGTTTTCCCACATGGATTCCACAAAGGCAAACACCACAGATTCCAGTCCACAAACCGATCTTGAAAGGAGCTCTCTGAGATCTTCCAGTGAATAACATTCTTCTACATGTTACCAAAGGTCATGAATCCAGGTCTCAATTTTCCCTGGGATACCAACAACCATGGAGTCAGCTCCAAAACACAATCAGATATGATCTCTTATTTTCTGGGTCATGACTCGCATAGTATGGTCACACATACCTATCACAGAGAGGGAAGACTGGAAGGTTTAGCTCATAAACAGTTGTCCTAGATGGAACACCCCTGCAGAGAAAGGGGTCAAGCCACAGCTGGAGTTATAGTCAAACCAAATCATGGGGAGTTATAAACTCCCTACTGAACCTAAGAGTGTAATGTCCTGCACAATAACAGCTTCCACTATAGGGTGTAGCTGTGTTGGAATGAACTTGGGGGATTTAAAATAATGACCTGACATGTTACAGCTCCGTCACCCATGTGTACCAGTGTGCCACAGTGTTGGAGGGTATGGGGAGGTGGGATGAGGGAGGGGAGGGAAGGTGCCGCCCATAGGTGTACCAGGTGCACCAGTGTGAGAGGGTATCAGGGGGAGAGAGGGGGGTAGGAGACGGAAGGCGCGGATGGATCTGGCAGACTTTCACAAACAATTTCACATCGGGAAATATTGCTTAAACTCGTTGTCGCACCATCAGTGCTCGTGGCTCAACCACACAATGCAATATTGATGTGTAGATAAAAATTACATGTCGTGTGGCACGAATGATACCTTAAGTTGATGACTGTCAACTTCAAATTCTTGAACGAGCACCCACCTCAAAAAGTATTCATTGGTCATGAGGATCATCCCTGTTAATCTGCCAGAAGCATTTCTCCATTCAATTCCTCACAGTACTGTTCCATTGGGAGAGGATTTTGTGAGGTCGGGTGGCATCAAATGATTTCTATTCCCATGAGACAAAACTAAAGAAACAAGGTGATTACCCTCAGTGTCTCGCCGGTTGTCGATCAGTGGTTCCTTCCATCCGCCGCACCGTGCAAAAATTAATTATAAGTATCCATGTGCCTGCTTCAGATTCTGGTAGTAGCATTTACAGAAACAGCTTGCAAATCAGTGATCAATTTCAAATGCCTAAATGATCCAAATTAGACAATACTCAACTTCCATTGATCCATTTTCTCATTTCAAATATCCTCAGGACCAATGGTGGACCACACTTGATGTTTCATGGGAATCCAACAAACTTGAACATTTGAAATAATTAAAAATTAAACATGCTGAATAATTCCCAGTGAGTGCAGTGACTGGAGTCAACGTTGAAAATTTTCGGGGACTAAGGTAGACCAAATCCATCAAGCTTCATAACGAGGCGATCGCCAAAAGTGTTTCGCCTGTGCGCGATCTGTGTTTGTATTATTCACTAACGAAAAGGAAACCACTAGTCCATAGCAGACCCATCGTCATGTCAAACGAACATCACAATTTCCACATTAACAAATAAAAATTTCCTAAAATACCTGACCAATAAGTTTACTCTTAATACAAAAGTCCCTTAATTTCTTCTTCTTCTTCATGCCCCCCCCCCCCCCCACTCTTCTCTCCATAAATGCCAAATTTGACTAACAGTTTTATTGTGCTCAATCACGTCACCTTCGTTCGGCCCAAAATCCCAACAGGAAATGTTCTAAATCATCCTTAGCAGCCCGGGCTTCTTTGCCTTTTAAAATCAAATTTCCCTTCATTACTTCTTTGCCTTTTATTTTCCAAGCAGCAGGACATGCCTCCAGCACCCACCCCTTGCCAGGCCAACAAACATCCTCCCGTTCCTCTCCCCACACACAACAACCTATCCCCATGCAGCTGTCAAACATGTCCCAAAATATATCTTCAGGAAACCTCACATTTGGTCATCTATTAATTGCCTATTTTTGACAAATAATTGACATGTATAGCAACACATTCACAGACAGACCAGTTCCCAGTACCATCTAGGCCTTGAATCTACCAACATAGGTGATGACAGATTGATGCTAATCTCTTGTGTAGCAAGCCCTCTAAAGTACTGTGGGTTGTCAGTAAGACTTCATAGGAAGAGCATCTGTCGGATGGGCCGTTACAAGGTGATCCTGTGAGCAGGAATTCTCACCCCTGCCCTCTTACTCAGGGCACTCTCTTCGAAAAGAGTAGAGATCACTAGTGTCTCCCTCCCACACCCCAAATTGGAGTCCTCTATAATTTCCCGACTAGGCTTTCCTTAGTCCAGCCGAAGCACTTTCGGGTGAGCGTAACATTAGCGTATCAAAGCCGCGTTTCCATGCACGCGGGCGGGCGGGTTGGGCGGGCTCTAAAATCGCTCATCGTTATTTCAATGGAGCCGTTTCCATGCTGCGGGCAGGCGGAGCGTTTTCCTCGCATCGGTCATGTACGATTTTTTTTTTGTTCCACCCGCCCGCGTGTCGGCGTGTATTTCGTAATCAATTCCCCCGGAAATTTCCCTGCAATGGAGAGTAGAGGACAATTTTAGTTCAAATAATGTTCCAAACAACATTATAACTGTTTCAACATAGGGATGAGATTTTTATATACAATTGTGGTCTATTCACCGGCCGGACACCTACTTGCACCCATATTTAAATGTTTAAACTGATGATATGCCAAGTATTTGCTAATTAAATCTCCAAAACCTGTCAATTGTGGATTTTTAATAGTGGGCCCTATCTTGACATTTAGAACAATGGTTCTGTTCTCAGAAAATGAACCCGGTGTTTAGGTTTAAACACTCATGCGTCCCGGTGTTTTGAACAACGACGACAACGGGGGACAACAGACGACAAAACAACACGACAATGACCAACGACGACAACAACAATAATATTAACAATAATACAATAACATAATAATAATACAATATTAATAAAGTTAGGCTACTACATCTGTTTCTTAATAGAGCGGCATATACAACACCCAAGTGGAAGAGTGTGTGACTCGAGAACACGCCCGCCCGCCCGCCCCGGTCCGCGTGCATGGAAAGGGTCTCCCATAACGCCTGCCTGGCCCGCCCGCCCCGTGCATGGAAGCGCGGCTTAAGTAAGTAAAAGAGAAGATGTCTTATCAGACATTCCGGCTGTGTAAATGCACAAAGTAAGGGAAAATGGTGCAATCCAGGCACATGCATCCGGGGGGGTGGGGGGGGGGGGTAGAAATTTGGAATAAACTAGAGCAAATAGACACAACCTTGAAAAAATGACCTCCAGTCTATTTTAAAAATGTGGGAGAGTAAAGGTTAAGCCATACACACCAAGTATCATGAAAGACTGGCGAACTTTAAAATTGGCATAATCAGGAATTAGACACTAAGAAATGACCTCCATGACCCTACTCCATGTTAAAAAACTTCAGAACTGAGGGGAAACTATACCCACCAGCTTTCGTGAAATCCGAACAACTTCAAGATTTGGCATAAATTATGCAAATAAATACATTGAATGGCCTCCAGTAACCCAAAATCTTCGTTAAGAAATTTTGGGACTGAAGGTAGAATTCACTAAGTTTCGTGAAAATCAGATAACTTTGAAATTTCCATTTTTATGCAAGTTGGAAGACTCCGATTAGCAATTTCAACATGCTGAAAATCTGATAATTCAATCTGCTTATATCCTGCCCTTTATGCCACCTACCAACGAAGGCACCTACAGTTCATTTGTAAGCTGCCTAAGAGCCCTTAACATAGAATCACATAGAATAGACTACTAATTAACTTCTACTTCCTTTTTGGTGCGCAAAATCTTAATCAGATCATGGCTCACGCATTGTGCTCTTGCTTCATATGTAAAGCCGGGCCATCCGTCATTTCTCAGCGTTGTCAATGGTAACTGTATTAAAGCCCGCAGTACATAATACGCAGGCCTCGTGGAGTTCTACCTAAATAAATTTCGCCTGCTACATCCCAGCGTGGTGGCAAGTACGGCAGTATGGAGACGACATACTAGTTGGAAAGTTGCTATAATAAGGAGCTAAATTAACGCAATTAGTCATCACCTCGCGTGTCTTCTCAATACTACCGTAGGAAAACCTTTTTACAAGTCCAACAAGACTTGATGTCGGGGTTATATACCCATGGATCTGCAAGGTGGAGTGGAGTAGTTGTAGCTATAAACGTTCGATGGTTGCTGGATCGCAAGATTAGTCATCGAGTCTTGAACAGACTATAACCATGTCTGCCCCAGTGAAATCTCGGATGAGTTCCAAAGGGGCATCACTGCAATGCTGGGGGCCGCTAATTTGCGTAATTTACACGAAGTTAGTTGGATTTCGACAAAACTTGTAGGTAGGGACTATAGTTGATCCGAAAAATGTGGAGGTCATTTCAAGGTCATCGAGGTCAAATTCGCATAATTTAGGTGATTTTCCAAACTTTGTCAGATTTGAAGGAAATTTGGTGGATGGGGACTATAGTTAATCCAAATTATGGTCTTCGGAGGTCAAAATGGCATAATTTATGTGACGTTCTTGTAACTTACATGGATCGCAACCAACTTGGTTGGTGAAGGCTATCTTGGTTTCTGACCAAAATGGAGGTTTACCCGCCTACACATGTCTAGTCTGAGA
Source organism: Sclerodactyla briareus (assembly GCA_026419785.1). Classification (NCBI taxonomy): domain Eukaryota; kingdom Metazoa; phylum Echinodermata; class Holothuroidea; order Dendrochirotida; family Sclerodactylidae; genus Sclerodactyla; species Sclerodactyla briareus. The sequence goes on along the minus strand of JAODTK010000237.1, from coordinate 19,706 downwards.
GGCTATGGTTGTGACGATCTGAGGAAGCGTTGTGGGCCAAGGTAAAAACCTGGGTTTCTCTTTCAGGGCTGGCCTTGACCTCAAATACCCATTCCAGTAGTGGCACTGGAGCGAAAAGAAAAAACAATGTTTTTGCCCAGGGGTTTGAGGTCCAACTCATGGGATGCAATCTTCGCCCCCTCCCTTATTGGCAAACAAATGCGACGGGAGGGTGCACCAGTTTTTGTGTAAAAGCAGCTGCCAAATTTCGCCTGAATGTTAATGAAACTCTACCATGTACCCATGGGCATCAACAGGTGGGGGAGGGGGGGGGGGACACTTTCCCCACTTTTTGACAATGCTCCCATTTGACTTCAACAATTTCACACAGTAAAATTTTGAAAATGTGGCCATATCCCCATCACTTTTGAGAGGGTGGTGCCGCTCATGGCAATGTACCTATTTTATGGTGCCATTCAACATACCTCTACAAACTCTCTCCAATTCAATCTAGAGTTTTGGAAGCTGGGGAATACACAAGATTGCCTGTCCTAGGCTACCGACATGTTTGTGGAAGTTGGGAATTTGTCAAAATGATTACAATTTTTGGGAGCCTGAGCCTATTAAATACTGCAGAGTGAACAACCGGGGGTACATGCAACGCAGGTTCATAGTCGACAAAGGCCATAATAAATAGCACCACTGTCGACTCTCCTGGGTCAAATTTTTCATTTTCTCATAAAGTCTGATGGCCACTTCAAGTTCTGACCAAAAATAGGGGTATGCTGCAGTAGCACACACTATTTAATAGCAATATGTTTTATGTTTTTTAATGACCAAGACATGTGCAGGGCGGGTAACTTGCCAACTTGTAATGTCCCTGGCGGATGCGAAATGGCGTGTTTGTGAACCTCCTTTAGAGGAAGCTCATCAATAAACATTTGACCCCCGGTGACTTTAAAATGCCCTCCCTTTTGTTCAGGACCAACTGTAGTCCCCCTTTTTTCCAAGATTTGTTTAAAGACAACAAAATTAAGTGATTTATATGCAATTTTAAACTCCTGTGATTTTGAAATGACCTTCATGCTTTTTATGACTACTAACAACAGTCCACCCCCACAGAGCTTTGTTCAATCTACGAAGGTTGGATATTATGGTTCTGCTTCGCTTGCTTCGCCGAACTGCCACATCCGCTGCTCCGCAATCCGCCGCCTAAAATTTTTGTGTTAGCGCATAAGTCTTTACAACACGCTTCAGTTCCCTGGTTTGGAATGTATTTTTTCAATGTTCACTCAATCGACAGAGCAGTTGGGGCCAACTACTTCAAGCATTAGTATTATTTCCATCTGATTACCCATGAGTGAGCAGGAGAATGAATAAGTATTTGTTTTATCTGCAACTTCGAAGTTCAGACAAGTTTCTCTGTTATTATATTCCAGATTTTTTTTATGAAACTCCAGACAACTCAGGTCCAAGGCGCTCATCGGCAACCCGATATCCGGAGTTGGCCGCGCAGCTCTTCAAATGCAGATTACATCTGGTGGACAGTACTTACACCCGATTCCGTGATTGTCCTGTCAAGATTCTGCGATACCGAGTTACCTAATACCATGTAAAGAATCTTTTGTAGGGCGCATCGAAGCGTTTTCAGGATAAGATAAGGTTGACGACGGGAAACAAGCCATTCGGCCTTGGCCAACCATGAATTTTGTAGGGCACCAAGGGCCATAGGTTAGGGCACCAAGGCCAAATGTTTCAATGTGAAAACACTACATTAACAAAATTGAGGCACAAAATGAAACATAAATCACATTTTATTTACTGCACTAATATGAAGCATGCTTAGCACAACAAAATACAGGCAGTGTTTGTTTAGTTGCAGGAATATATATACCCACTACAAAATCGTTTCCGATGGGGATCCAGGGCAAGCCATAAAGTAACAACGCAGAGGTTCAGTGTTGATTGTGGAACTCTAATTCAATACCGCAGTAGTGGCTTGCACTTCGGCTCCACTGTCACTCATTAATATTGGTCGGTGTCAGGATTCATCTACTATCGAGCACGCCAAAGACCAGGCAAAAACACTGTTTTAATTCCTTCATAGGTGAAGCCTCGTCAGTTAATACTCAGTAGCTTGCAATTCCATATATATTATTTTTCCTTTGACATGGGGTCATCTAGCGGAGACACCAATGGATCAGCAAAAACACTGGTTTTAAGTCATTCATTGGTTAACCAGCCTCCTTTTTAAAAATTCAGTAGCTTTGCAATGCCATCTATTGATTCATTTTCTGAGGGTGGGGTCATCCTACCGAGCACGCCAAACAGTTTACAGGCTCCAAATATCGCTAGAGTAGCACTGTATTTAGCCTGGGTACGCAGAGAATAGATCAGCAGATCTTTGGTATCAGCATGCTGGCGAAACATTCCCACATTGCCAGTTTTTACAATAGGGAGGATGTGTTTGCAGGGGGGTTTCAGCCTCCCTCTTGGCCCAAGTTTGTCTCCCTGATAACTATCTGCAATCGGTTGACGCATTGCAATCTATCGCTACACAAGTTAATGTATATAGTCAGTGGGTACATAGGGACTATGCCACCACATTGCCATACCGTTCTGCTTCCATCCCCTAGCAACATGACTGTCCCCGAACAAGGGCAAACCTCCCAAGGGCACATTTTTTCTGGCCCATAGTGAATATTCTCCCAGGCAAAAAATCATTTTCAAGGGGCTCCACTAATTCCACCAAGGTAACCAGCAGTAGGCCTAGCTGAGTGAACTTGCTAATTTTGTACAAGGACCACAATTAGCCTAGATCAGGAAAAAGTGCCCTTCTGAAGGACACCTTCTAAAAATAACATGGACTCAACTTTCGTTGAAAGGGTTTGTCAATCATCTACAAGCTGTCTTTTAGATTTGATGATTTTTAAATGTTTTTCAGATTGCAGATTTTAAGTTATTTTCTGGTCCCATTCACATGGTATATAGGATGTGAACATGAAACCAGTCCTTACATAATCATGCAATTGAAAAGTACGATGTCTGCAGGCTAAATAGTGGATTGCTCTCATGCCCTGCAGTGTAGGCTATCGTAGTTAAATTTTTGGAAGTCGCGTGTTTAGTGTCGGTTGGGCCGGGAGACGTCAATGTACTATTTTCTAATTTTAAGTTTGTAATACATCGGGGCAATCTTCTAAAAACAAATCAGAAACAAATTGCTACGAAATTCAAATAGGACAAGGACCGGCCGCGGGCTGGAGGGCACCGACACGGCCATTTCCATTTCGGCAGTAACCCAATGGCAATTTTTTAGGGGCAGCAAGGAACATTCGTCGGGCACGACAGACATGGACGTGTGGCCGTTGTTTTTAATCGCAGCACGAGCGTTTTATTGGTCTATAGCTAGCCGATTGATCTTCTTTGTGCGCTTTAGGCCTTCGCCTAAACTCGTTACAATATGCGCGATCCATAAGGAAAAGGACGCGTTAGAATGTGCAAAGCACGCATCATTCTTCATCAGAGAAATACCAAAAGGCTCGGAAGAAGGTAGAAAATGGCTGGTAAACAAGGACATCACAAGTTAACAACAGTTCAAAAATAATTCCATACATACCAAACCAAAAACAAATTTGTCAAATTGGAGGAAGCTGCTCCCTACCAATTTTGGCTGTCGGATAATATTGAGGATAGTAAGACCAAAATCAGCCCATTTAATCGGTACATCATTACGATTAAACACTCCTGCTGAAGCCTCACTAGGTTTCAGAAAAGGAAACGTCAGGATATGGTGAAATGCTTGTGTCACATTACGCTAACGTACCACATATTGATTAATGTGTTATGTGTTAAAAGACATTATCATGGAAAACAGGAAAACTTAGCTTAAGAGGCCTTCCATTAAGCGGCAATGACAGGAGAAGAAATTACACTTTTAGATCCTGGCTCCTGGAGGTTTTGGTGAAACCAGGAGCCGTTTTTCCAGGACCCAGGAACATTTGTTAAAATTATGTCATGAATCCGTTTTTTGACGCAGTTTGATAGTTGTTCTGAGTAGTAGGTCAAAAACTGACATTCAACATTGATCAAATGTTATGTGAAGTAATCCAGATTAAATAAGCAGTAGGCCTACCAGTGTACACCATGGCACTCAATGATATTAGATCAAGTGCCACCATATCTTTTCTGCAGGCAGTTGGGAGTTGCATATCACTTGATGAATAGATGAAGGAAGGGGTTTTTCTCCTCGTTTGATTACTCACTGTGTAATGGTTAGTGTTCTGGGATTAATCATTGACCCCTCCCAGGGCACAAATCCCCTCCCCCCCCCACTCACATGGCCCAATCCCTCCCCACCCCCTTGGTCATCCCTCAAAGTACGTAGGTAATTAAATGAAGTAAGAAGAAATTTCTTACCCAAACCAAAAAGCCAAAAAATTATTGACCGTCTCGCGATCCTCGGCCCCAGTATTTTGTCCTACTATGTTTTCAATCTTTTTGTGTTACAATATTTCACAGCTGATGATATTTCCCCAAAAGAGACATGGTGACCCGTGAGAAAACCGATCACTGTTGAAAAACCCCTAAGTGATTGGTCGATGATTTTTATACGAAACTTTTTCTCAATGAAACAGGTTCCACACAGGCAGTGTTAACAAGAAGATTATGGCGCGATGCGGACCCCTAGGACCCTACACACGTAGTAGTTTGTACTGTTGACAACTATGGCACTGCCACATTATTGTTAGATGAAACCCAAAAAGAAACTAGAAAAAATGTTAGGGTCGTGTCAACAGCCAGACGTATAAAATTATATTTATCACGCATCTCTGATTTCAAGAAAGTGGTGGTACATAAAAACCGGACAATATCGTGGAAAGAAGACATTATAGACTTGTGAAGCGACAACGTGGACAGGGTAAATGGGTCATTCCATATGCACTGTTAATTGTTTGAGGACATTTATTCAAGATTCGACCTTTAACCACATGGCCACCCGCCAGAGGTTAAATTCAGGTCAGGGTCACACACATGCAGGGTTACCCCCCCCATTGATACACAATGTTGAACCATCCAGCCTTCGGCAGATATTCAATTTTCCGATTTTAGCCAAAAAAAACAGGTTTTTGACCCTAAGTTACCTTTAAAGACCTTCAATGATATGACAGTTTTTATGATAAATTGTTACTCTCCATGTGATACATCCACTCCAGGAGCATTTTGCATTATGTGAACACACCCAGTGCTATGCCGAAAAAAAAAGTCTAAAATCAGTTTTTTGACCCCTAAGTGACCTTTAATGTATACTGACATGGCAGTTTTTATGAAAAGTGTTACACTCCATGTGATGCATCCACTCTAGAAGCATATTTGATTTCCAATGAATCATGTCCCAATGATTACGGGGAAAAAGGTATAAAATTGAACTCTTTGACCCCTTGTAAATACTAAAGTACGTTGTTCCGATCGAAGCGGGGAGTTGTTTCTCTCCATAAAGGCACACAAAGGCTCGATACAATACAAATTAACCGTTTCTATTTTTTTGCCCGTACCCTGTTTACATACGATATCAAGATCGACCTTTAAACCACATGACCAATCGACAGAGGTCAAATTCAGTGTCCGTCAGAAGGTCACACACATGCCGGGGTCAACAATTAATCACATGGTGAACAACCAGCCTTCGCAGATTTTCAATTTTCGATTATAGCCAAAAAACATGTTTTTGACCCCCAACTAAGGGACCTTCGAATGACCCTGTTAATGATGATATGACAGTTTTTATGAGAGGTTACTTACATGTATTACATCCACTCCTAGGAGCATTTCGCCTTCTGAATGAACCACACCCAGTGCTATTGCCGAAAAAAAGTAACAAATATCAGTTTTTGACCCCTAAGTGACCTTAATGTACCTTCATGACATGGCGGTTTCCTTTGACAATGTTACAATGCATGTGAGCATCCCTCTAGAAGCGCCTATGCATTCCACTGAAACATATCCTAATGTTATTGCGAAAAAAATGGTTATTAAAAATTGAACTTTTGGACCCCGTGAACTTACCAAGAAGTGTCCGAGTGAAGCGGGAGTTTGTTCCCTCCCTAAAGCAGTGCCACAAATGCTCTATCACATATCCAAAAAAACCATTCTAGTTGTTTTTGCCCGAACTATTTTTTTAAATAAGCACATTTCTTCAGATTGACCTTTACCACATGAACCACCCGACAGAGGTCAAATTCAGTCAGAGGTCACACACAGTGCAGCGTCGAGAACAAGTAATCCAATGGTGACACCATCCAGGCCTTCGCAGATATTCAATTTTCCGATTATAGCCAAAAAACAGTTTGTGCCCCCTAAGTGACCTCGAATGACCTTTAATGATTGACAGGTTTTATGAGAATTGATACTCTCCAGTGATACAATCACTCCTAGGAGCATTTGGACAATCTGCGAAAACACCCAGTGTGCTATTCCGAAAAAAGTACTTAATAAAAAAATCAGTTTTTTTTTGACCTCTAAGTGAACTTAATGACCTTCAATGACATGGCGGCTTATATAAAAATTGTACACTCCATTGGATGCATCCACTCTAGAAGCATATGGCCATTCCAATGAACTGCTCCAAGGTTATTGCGAAAAAGGTATAAAATTGAACTTGACCCCTTGTAACGAACAAAGTAAGGAGTGTCCGATCGAAGCTGGGAGTTGTCCTCCATAAAGCACACAAAGCTCTATTCATATATCCAAAAATAAGTTCTATTTTTTTTTTTTTTTTTTGCAAAACGTACCTCCTTAAATAAGACATTTATTCAAGCTCGACCTGTAACCGCATGACCACCCGACAGAGGTCAATCAAGGTCAGAGGTCCCACACAGCAGGTCACATAGCAATCATATAGCAATGGTGAACCATCCAGCCGTCGAAGACTATTCAATTCTCCGATTAATGCCAAAAAACAGGTTTTGACCCCTAGTGACCCCGAATGACCTTCAATGATATGACAGATTGTATGAGGGAATGTACTCCCAGGGATACCCCACCTCCTAGGGAATTTTGCAATTCTGATGAAACAATACCCAGTGCTATGGGCTGAAGAAAAAAAAGTACAAAAACAGTTTTTGACCCCTAAGTGACTTGAATGACCTTCAATGACATGGGGATTTTTATGAAAATTGCTTACACTCCATGTGATGCATCCATCCTAGAAGCATATTGCAATTCCAATGAACATGTCCAATGTATTGCGGAAAAAAAAGTATAAATCATCCTTTGGACTGATCAGGACGACTAATTATGCAAATTAGTCCCACAAATTTACCCTCAGTGAGCTGATGTTATTGAATAAATTTATAGGACTGGTAGGTAGGTCTATTCGCAAAGTTTTGTGAAATCCCTAAAAGTTGAGAAAAAAATGCATTAGTTTTATTATTGCTAACGAATATGTAAATTTAACACACATAATGCCGTCAGAGATGTCAACGCAATTGATATAAATTTATCGGGAGCTGTTAGAAGGTCCACTCACCAAGTTTCGTGAGAATCCAATAAATTTTATAAATTTGACTAATTGAAATTGGGCCAAACGTTATGCAATCAGTCATCGAGATGACCTCAGTGACCTCAGGCACATAGGAAAATTCATCAGCACTGATTAGTTGGCCTAATTCACCCCAAGTTTAATTAAAATCCAATGAAGTTTGACATATTCACAAACCACTTAGCTATAATTAGGGTACTGGCCGAGAAATGGCAAAACTTACCTCGGATGACCTTGAAATTGTTGCCATGTTTTTCGGCGCCAACAACTACACAACCACCACGTTTCCTGTAAATCGCACGACACGCTGAGAATTTTGCGAAAAAAAAACCGCAAAATAGAGGGCAATAAATATCTACGAACTATAGCCCATTTTCGAACTATCCGAAGAATTTTACTCCTACGGACAGGGTGTAAAACCCCCCAAGTTTTGGGTCAATTGGATTAAAGGTTAAAGAATGGAGCGAACCCTAAAGTTTCCGGCGGCGGCGGGCGGCGACGTGAGGAGGACCGGTCGGGGCACACGGCCAGAACATTTTAATATCCTTCCGAACACTTACAGTGTTCGGGGAGCTGTACTAAATGTATATGCTGCGGGAAAGAGGAGGAAATCTACTTTCTTTAATGCACGGGCGCATGATGCATGATAATTTATTCTTGTTTGCTGAAGTTCAGTAACTTGTAAATGAGCTTCGTTGTCATATTGAAACATTGTTTTTGAAGGCTTAGGAGTGAAAGGAATTTATAGCACGCTACGATCGCAACTTTTGGTATGTTGTGTGGGAAAAAAACAAGTATCCTAATTAAACCATTGTAGGCATATGCAAACTTAACATTAGGATACATAGCGACCCTTCCGCCAACTTCTTGCTCAGTAATTTTTCCTTTGTTCTATTGTTTTAGTATTTGGTTTGGCACAAAAGCACCTTCAATCTGCCCTCATCCGTGTTTGTGAAGAATGCCATTAATTGTACGTGTTTCAGCCAGTATCATACTTCAATACTTTATGCTGATAATTACTACTAAAATCTGAAAAATTTAAGCAAATTCTAGGTTTTGTTGTCAGGCGCGCCGCTTACTATACAGGTTTGCCATGCAGTAGTTTTGGATAGTTATTGGGGGCTCACAGCAGGCGTAAACAAATTATTCTTTTTGCCTCAACGGAAGCGGATTGACTTTGTATTAAAATAAGAAGCAAAACACATAAAAATGCAGGCCTTCCTCCGTGCGCATGAACTTTCCTGTGAGCTACTGTAGTATTCAAGTTTGAGTTTGAGTTATACACTCCGCAACATCATTAACAATCAAATAGACTTTCGTACGACGTGCAACAGCTTGAGATGAGGAGCATGAAGGCTTCATAGTCGGTACCAGATTCTGCACCGTATTAACCACGTGTGCCCAGTGCTATAATTTTTGCCATGCAGTGAGTGGATACGCAACTGTATTATGCACGGATCGCAAAAGTTGTTGCCATGATTGTTCATGGGGCTACGATCGAGTCGCATAGTCCCTCTGTCTATGCAGTGGGCGCCGCGTTTCATGAGGAAAAACTTCAGGCTGACTGAACTACGGAACTCTGCAGAAGTAATTTTATTATCGTGCGAGGAAGCTATCAGTTGCTATTCGACATTCTAAAATGTTTATTTGACCAGGCGCTGTTGACGGAATAATGAGGTGTCGCCTGGGCATGTAAGAAAGGACCACACAAGGAGCAAAATTACCAGACCATGGGGTAAAAAAGCTTGGTGCCCGGGCATTATGGGAAGATTGTCATCGTGATATTTTTTGTTCATTGTAAGATAAACTGAAGCCGAACATTATGTAATGCATTCTTCAAGACATGTGGAATAGGCAATATGGAATTTCGGACGCTAATTAATGAAAAAATGACGATGGGTTTGTGATGTATGAAGTCCTACTTCCTGTTCCTTTTTCTATATTTTATGGAAAGCATTAGTGCTCGCTAGAACCCAATTCTGAGGGAAAAAAACTAACAAGGTAGGAAAATCTCAAAGACAAGGTTAAAAAATGATGTAAGCTTCTATCCGCCAAAAGCAGTGAGATAAGCCCCAGGCCCGACATGGTGCACGAAATCCCAAACACAACCCCATGTATAATGAAGTGGGGGTCTAAAAACGTACGAGCGCCTTGGTATTAGCCCGCTTGTAGCGGGCGGTTGGTTTCCATGCACGCGGGCGGGCGGGGTAAAATCGTCATTCAATTTTTCAATGGAAAACTGGTCTATTGCATGCGGGGCAGGCTCCCGTCAGCGAGGTTGGCGGGCATGCGGGTGTTTCGGCACGCTCGTGGGCCAATTTTAATTTTTTTTTTCATTAGATTTTACATGCCGGCCAGTGTGGTTTGTATTTCGTAACGGATTCCAGGGATTCCCGAATCTTACTGTCTTGTAAGCCCAATAGTGGAGGAGTATAGAGAACACTGGTTAGTTCAATAGTGTTACAAAAACATCCATCCAACACTCATGATGATATTTTAATACGAAGTGTCTTATTGTAATGGCCAGACACCTATTTGAACAGTCACATATTTGCTGACTAAACCATGGACGTCAAGTATTTGACTATTAAATCTCCAAAACCTGTCAATTTGTGAGGTTGTTTTCTAATTGGATTTTAGGCAGATCATTGACCCACATTTAGAACAACGGTTCTAGAAACTTAACATTAGGCTATACAAGCGACCTTCCGGAATTTGTGCTCATAATTTTCCTTTGTTCCATTGTTTTTAGTATTTGGTTTGGCACAAAGCACCTTCAATCCTGCCCTCATTCCTTGTTTGTGAAGATGCCATTTAATTGTAACGTGTTTCAAGCGTATCTACTTCAAACTTTATGCTGATAATTACTACTAAATCTGAACAAAATTTCAGTCAAATTCTGGTTTTGCTGGCATGCGCGCCGCTTAACGTATACATTTTGCCATGGCAGTAGTTTTGGATAGTTATTGGGTGGGGGCCCCTCACAGCACTGGCGATAAACAATTATTCTTTTGGCCATCTAACTGAAGAGGATGACTTGTAAGTTAAAATAAGATCAAAACACATAAAATGCAGCCTTCCTCCGTGCCATGCCACTTTTTCCTGGGTTAGCTAACTGTAGTATTCAAGGTTGAGTTTGCGTTATACACTCCAAAAAAAAACTCCGCAACATCATTTAACAATCACTATACTCTCGTACGATCGTGCACATCTTGTCATGAAGGATCCATGCATGCTTCATAGTCGGTACTAGAATTCTGCACCGGGTATTTAACCCACGTGTGCGCCGTGCCTAAATTTTTGCCATGCTGTGAGTGGAACGATACTGTATATGGCACGATCGCAACGTTTTTGTCATGATTGTTCTGTGCTTAATACGATCGATGTCGCATATTCTCTGTATCATTGGGCGGCTCGGTTTCAATGAGAAAAACTTCAGCTGCCTGACTACGGAACTCTGAGAATAATTTATTATCATGATAGTAATCTATAGTTTGCTATTCCGATCATTCAAAATTTGACCAGTCCGCTGTTGACGAAATGAGGTGTCGCCTGGGCATGTAAGAAAGGACTCACACATAGCAAAATTACCAGAACATGGGGTAAAAATCTCCGGTGCCCTCTTTGGGACGAGAGGTGGTTGTGAGATTTGTTTTCCTCGTGATATTTTGTCATTTTAAAATAACTGAAGCCGACATTATTGTCCTGCATTCTTCAAGACTTGTGGAATAAGGCAATATGATGAATTTTCGAAGCTAATTAATGAAATGACGGGTGTTTTGTGATGTATTAATTCCTCCGCCTTTTTCTCTTTCTATATTTTCTGAAAGCATTAGTGCTCGCTAGAACCATTCTGAGGAAACTGAACAGGTAGGAAAAATATCAAGACAAGGTTAAAAATGATGTAATGGCTCTATTCCGCAAAAGCAGTGAGATAAGCCCCATGGTGCACGAAATCCCAAACCCACAATCCCCATTATACTGAAGTGGGAGTCTAAACGTTACGAGAGCCTGTGGTATAGCCGCTGTAGAGCGGGTTCCATGCACGAGGCGGGCGGGGTAAAAGCGCTTCATATATTTTCCATGGAAACTGTTTATATGCATGCGGGAGGCACGCTGGCGGGCATGCGGGTGGGCACGCGGGCATTTTATTTTTCAGTAGCGATTTACATGCCGGACCGCTGTGGATTTCGTAATCGATTTCCAGGGCTTCCCTGCCAATTTACTGGCTGTATAGCCCAATAGTGGAGAGTTAGAGAACAATGGTTATGTTCAATTAGTGTTCCAAACAACATCCATCAACACTCATGATGATATCTTATATACGAATTGTCTCTATTTTTAATGGCCAGACACCTATTTGAACACATATTTGCATGCCTAAACCATTGACGTGTCAATAGTGCTAATTAAATCTCCAAAACCTGTCAATTGTGAGGTTCTAATAGTATTTTAGGAACTATCATTGACAGTTAGAACAACGGTTCTTAGAACGTAAACCACCGGTGTGCAGAGTTTTTTAAATACTAGCATGCTTCCGGTGTTTGATAAATAATAATAATAATAATAATAATAATAATAATAATATAGGTTCCACGGGTACTTATATAGGGCATAGGCCTTACACACTAAAAGTGGGAAAAGAGGTTTCATGATGGGGTTTAAAACGCAGGCACCCGCCCGCCCGCGTGCATGGAAACGGGTCATCGCGTTACCCGCCGTGCATGGGAAACATGGCTTAACTTGTGTACGTGACACTGACACAGGGTCCTGATACAGTACTGGGTTACCTAACTTAGGTCCCTGGTTAAGTAAATGAAGCCACACTGTCATGTGTGTTACACAACTACAAACAGTGAAACTGAAATAGGCTTCAGTAGCCTAGGCTAGCATAAACCTAACGACAAGCAAGACGATGTGTGATTTCAGTCTAGCCTAGGCTAGCCAAGATTATACTAGCTGACTGAACCTATATTAAATTTATAGAGTAAGTATTTGCACCTTACGGTGAGACGTGATCGTCAACAATTCGGCTGATGAGAGACTCGGAGTCGGAAGAACTACGACAACTGTCACGAAGAATGATCGGCCGAAGGCGATGGAACTTGGAGTGGAGGAAGCTAGCCGAATTACGAAAAGCTTGATATAGGTGAGGAACATTTTTCTGATACTGAATCTCTCACTGCAACCACAAGGAAACTCACAGAATCAACCACTTTTTTCGACACGATTTATTCATTTCAGGGAAGCAAGTTCTAAATTCGGAGCTGGCTTCCGATTTTGAAATGAAAAACTCACGTCTGTAAAACATAAAACACGGATTGGCAACATGGTACAACACGGCAACCTTCGACCAGATATACAATCAGCAGCAATCAAAAAAGTTGGAACTATCCAGAGTACTTAGTACAGTTTGTAAGCGGGAACGAGCACAGAAAATATGGAGCGTTTACTATAGCCGGTCCTTGGGTGGCATAGTCGTTAAATCGCGGGGAGCGGGAGGGTCGGGGAGAGAGGGAAGGTGAAGGATTACCCCCTCCCAATATTTTGAGGGTGGGGGTCCAGGCAAGGGTCCAGGCAATGATGCAGGCATGCATCTCCCAAAATAAATGGAATGTGGTCAGGGGTGGCGCCGGACTTTTTTTGGGGGCGGGGGCATGGGCAGCTCCTTGGGAAAGGGCACGTTAGTAGTAAGAGGGGAATTCACCCAAAGATCTCCCTCAATTTGCAATTTTGGGTTGTTGCAAAATCGAAAATTTAATTGGTTACAAAAAGATGTACGTAGGTATGTATGTATGTATGTAGTAGTATGTATGTATGTATGTAGTATGTATTATGTATTTATGATGTTGTATGTATGTATTGTTATGTATGTATGTATGTAGTATGATGTATGTATGTAACGCTGGTTGTGACACCGATACTCGACCCCACCTGGGTGGATGTGAAGCTCATACGCGTACTTGGTATGTGGTTCCTCATGATGGTACAGAACACACTATTGTTTGGGGTTCAGGAAGATGTTCAATCCGAGGTGGTCAGTCACCAGAGGTCAAAGTCTGAAAACCGTGTGAACACGATGAGTCCAGATTTGTTGGTCCGATCGGGTTCAAATTGGTGTATGTTGGTCGCTTTTTATGGGGGAGTACAGGACCCTATTGTTCTGGTATTATAGGTCGGGGTGAATTATGGTCAAAAAAATGGGGGAATTTGTTTGGAAAGGAAAGTCAGCAATTTGGCAGTCTGGCTTGGGGAACACGATAACTCGTCCCCACCTGGACAGATGAAGCTCAAAATCAGGATGTGTGTCTCATGATTAGTAAGCTTAAACCCTATCTGAATATCCCCTTTAATTATATTAACTTTTCGAAAACTTACTTCGCATTTTCACGTTGGTCGATATTTCAGAACAATTCTTCCACACGACCCACCTTTCAAAATGATATTTTTCATTGAGAATAATCAGCCCCAAAAAAATGGACATAATCAGAGCTGTATGACTTACCTAACTCAAGAACTATTTCTGAGCAGAGTAAACTGAATCAGTTACACGGCATATGAAGGGTGAGAGCTCGCTAGCGCTGTCCATAATATACGGCACATGACGTCACCATAGGCCGTTTCACAAGAAACGCGGCCGACACAGGGTAAACAATGGCTACCCGCGATATGCGAGAAGAAGCAACATCTAAAAGTGACATATTGCCCATGCATTTGATTCATTGTACAATTTTGCACAGGCCGGCCAAGCATAGTCAGAAGGTATTTTCAGAAAAAGAGAAAAGGGCACTACGCTGGCCCCGCGCCCAGCGGCGGGGGCGGGGGGTCAGATGCCCCCGCGTGCACCCGTGGGTCTGGAAGCCCCTGATGATTGGTTAGCAACGAAGGTACAGACGGCCATACTAGCACAAAGCCAACACATTATTTCTAATAAGATTGTATAACTTCAATGGGAGGATGGGCGCCATATGCAAAAGGAAAGAAAATCGCACTGCGCAAGTATATGATTACAGTGAGGCCATTGCACAATAAAAACTTCGGTAGATTTTGGCCAATAATGTGTTCTCATAACTGTCATCTAGGTGTCACGCACGGTGAAAATAGGGGAAGGTACAAGGCGGAATTTGGTTTGGGACACTATTCATGTTTCCCCTCACCAATGCTGGTTTTGCCAGCCTGCGTGCTTGCTTCTTGAGGAAGCTATATCAACAACAAAAAAACAATCGAAGAGGTTTAGTAATTGGACGCTTGGCTCATATCTAGGCCGGAGCGGGACGGACAAATCTGAGACATGTCAGAATTGGACGAAAAAATTTTTGAACGGAAACAATCTGAAAATTGAAAACAAGAAAAACAATAAAAAAAATAAAAAAAATCAAAGGCCTGAAAATTGCACACACACTCCATCACAGGAAAGTTTGAGCAAATTTCCCGACGCGAAATCTCTAACGCATTTGGAGGGGGCTATGGGCAGCGGAAAGACCTTCTAAAAAATAGAGGGTATGGTAGGAAAAATTGAAACACGATGGGGGAAGAACTGTGAAGAATAAACATTGATCAGTTTTCGAAAAATTTATTGTCAATTCAGTAGTTTGCGCTTGACTACGGCCGGGAAGTGCAATTTCCGGTAATCGTGGGTGTCTGTAAAACTATTTTCTTTCTGTGATTGCTACGCTTCAACGGATGGTGGCGCTCGACTTGAATGGACGGAACACGTGTTCCCTTCTAATATTAACACAAATCGACGCCCATATATTGTCGGCAATGTCACAGTTTTAGTAAATTCAGGCGGGCGTGCGCGGCTATGAGTCCAAATCACGGACAAGTTTGTGACATGTAGGCCAACTACGAAAACCGGCCTACGGAGGTGTAATTCGACAACGATACTGTATATCGTCGCTATGCTATGTCAATGCGAAAAGTTACGATACCGTACGGAATTTTTGGGCTGTATTTGATAAGTCCACTGTTCTGCAGGCACTGCGATATGATAGAGACTTGTATTCAGTGTAGCCTACGGCCCGCTGGCGCTAATCATAAGGGACTAGCTTATGGCAAACTGGCTCATTAATCTTGAGCTTATTATAGCGTTCCAACGTCGTAGACGTTCTCAAAGCGCTTTACAGGTACTATCCCGATCACAGGAACCGGTACGCGCTCCGACATCCCGGAGAAGAGTATTAAGTTGCGGTACCATTATAGGCGAAGATTCTACTCAAATTCCTCACAGGATCCAATTATCGCCTGGGTGGGGTGAGGACAATGGAGACAATAGTCCCTTGCCCCAAGGAGTAGACCGGAAGAGGTGATCGGTCATTGGAGTCGAACTCGCAACCTTTCGATCACAAGTCCTAACTTACCAACCGAGCTAATCCAGTCTCACAATCTGTCACCTTCTTGGTTTTGAAACTAAATGCATGAAGAAGAATATTTTGACCGCTGAAATCACTTGAAATATATGAAATGCCACCCTCCTTATCAATTTTTCTGAGATATAGCCTACCTTTTCGTGGAGAGGAAAAATCATACTTTCTCCAACGAACATAGTGAATGTTCATTATTTTGTTTTTTTTTCGATTTTTCTATGAAATTTGAGTGCAATTCTCCACCTTCAAGTTCCAGCATTAATTAATGTTCTATTCAATGCACCCCACTCCATACATGGTTGGAACTTCCCCATTGCTAGCAAGCGCTTAAATGTACAAAGTGCCCTAATTGCAGATGCATTACTAATAGTATATTCGTTGAGCATAGTGAAGTGCCAGTTCCGCTAGGCGTCGCCCATTGTATTGGGGCAGCTAGAGCAATGTCACGGTTTTCAGTTTTCATTTTGCACAAACGAGCAATGTAATACATCTACATATAAAAATTAACGTGGAGGAGGTCCATGAAAAGATTGTACAAGTAGAACCTCCTGATGAATGTGGAATTTCCTTCACCCGTTAAGCGCTCTTTGAGCAGTTTACGGCTTTAGGATGGATTCTTGCACTATATAAGATAATTATTATCTTATATTATTATTATTATTATTAGATTATTATTATTATTATTATATTTATTATATTATTATTGGAGGACAACTGCCGAATGATTTATGAGATGGGCTAATATATTAGCTGCGAGGGAAATGAATGCGTCAGTCCAACGGAGGTCATCGATTACCCGTAACGGAGTTATGTCCTTTGAAGTTGGATTGTGAAGAATGTGTATGCGCGATCGAGAAGAAAAAACATCCCATCCAGGCGCGGATCCAGAGGGGGGCGCACCGGCGCGCCCCCACCCCCTAAAAAATCTCTGGAGGACTTTTTTTTTGACAGCATGAGCGTTGATTAAAGCTGACAAAGCCCATCTGCCATTCTGGCCCAACGTCCGAAAGAAAGAAGAAACAACGCGATGCGGATGGGTTGAATTTTTAGGGCTTCTAAGCTCCTCGAAAGCGATCGCGTATCTAGGCACGGCAAACAAACCATATAGTACGGGCCGAGTGCGCTGTCCGGATATAATGATTTGCGACGACATTGTGGTGAGTTCCCCACGTTAGAGCGGGCACGCGTTTTTGAATGTTTGCGGCGAAAACAAAATCTCTTTGATGTTGAAGAAACCTTTCGGTCGCCAGATTTGAGCCATGGGGCGTCAATAGGTGGGGGATGGGTGGGCACCATGTTCCCCCCCCCCACTTTCAAAACTCAAAAGTGGGGGATATCAGATAGTTTGTCCCCACCCGCCCCCCCCCCCCCCCCCCCCCCCACTTTTCCGGACCGTAATAAAAAAAAAAATAGTAGGCACATGCCCGTGATTTTGTATCACTCTAAACTGATTCAATTTTGTGGAACCAAACAAAAGGTGGGCTGGAAATTGTCCTAAGTACACTAATTACAGGTGGCGGACCCCAGGGCAGATCTGGGACACGTAGGGCCGAAATCGAAGGAGTACCCATGTTTCTTACTACCGAATTTTCGAATTTTATATCGGATAGCCAAAAGTGCATTTTTTTTTTTTAAATTTGTTTGCGCGCAATGTCGTTGTTATCCAACGGTGTAGGCCTAAATATGCGATGTAATGCTTCAATCATTTTGTTCACTCGAAAGTTTTCAGAAACCTTGGGGGCGGACTGCCTCCCCCCCCCTCCTATTTTTGAGATTAAAAATTCGTGAAAAATCTGGGAAAGGAAAAAAGCAAAGTGAAACTGAAAAAATGCGTTAATTTTTTGCAGACTTTTCGATAAATGCCCGGGCAAAAAAAAATGCAAAAAATGTTCGCGCGCGCTTAGCGCGCGCGCTGTTACAGTTAAGTCACTGACTTGTAAAATTCGGGTCAAATTGTCTGCTCCCGAATTGGAATGGCCCGTACGCCCTATGGCTTCACTTCGATCCACAGGAACTGCTCGGTTAGACCCTGACCCACGCAAACAAAGACAGAGTATAAAAGGTGATAAAAAAATACATGTGGTGATATCGGTTTACATCATTTAGTATGACAATGGCAACTTCTGGGTGTGTCTTTATCAAATCCACACATGTTAGATGGGTGAAATTGAGCCTGGCAAGTGCCACTTCCGGCGATCTGGAGGGTATGAGGATCTGAAATTTTCGCGGTACGCTTCCCGCCAACGAGAAGGCGCTTCGCTCAGATTGTAAATTTGGAATTCTATGTGCCCCCCCCCACACTTTTCATTAGGATAGACGCCCCATGTGTGTAGCTCATTGTTATGTCGTCGCGCGGGGTAAATGTCCCACGAGGATCCTTTCGTCGTAATGAGACTGGTGAAGACAATAATTGATTACGGTTTATTGCGCCAGTTCTCATACGGATTTACGTGCAGCGCGCTAATAGGGATGGTCTGTCTGTACTCGCTTCACAGCACGACAAATCACCCCAGCCTCTTGGAGACAATCCAATGCCTGTCAGGATTGTGCTATAGGTGCCACACCAATTTACGTACCATGGGGAACTGAGAGACAAACGTAATGGCATGTTGGTGGGACGTGTGATCGTTATTTATACATACACAAAACTGACAAATATATCTTGTTAAATTTCTCTAAGAATGCCCTCATTCTACATCAAGAGGATCTGTCCACTCAGTAGGGAAGGTTTCAGGCTTGATCAGGCGTTTCGGGGATAATCCGATGTGGCGAGAAAATAATTTCACGATCTTTCTCAGAAGGACCCATAGTTACGCATACAAAAGCAATAATAGTTCTTGACCCCCCCCACCCCCGCCCCTCCCCAGAAAGCTCGACAGGTCAATAGCTTGATCTGGGCAATTGATGCCGTGCTCGGTGTGTGCAAGTGGTAGACATCTCGTGATCTCAGATGACCTTCAATTTCATTCAAAACAATTGTCATTTCATCATCACGATGAGTATGAAAAGAGTCAAATTCCATACGGCGCAGTGGCACATTTGTGAAGACTTTGTTCATCAACGGCCACCAAAAATGTGGATATTTGGGAAACTACTTGCAAGACTGTCGTTAGTACTAACGTTAAAGTGTGTTAAAGCCAGGAGATCATATTAATGTGACCACCAGGTGTTCTCAAAATTACATGAAACCATCATTTCACAATATTTTGGTTATGCTTTTTAAACAAAATACACAAGAAGCCGTTCCGCCATCTGGGAGGTCTCTCAGACCAAAAATGTTCTGATGCGCTCCGGCCAATCCCTGGTGGCGCTCGGCATTGATGAATATCCTATGCCTTGGACCCACACTCTCCCAGACCTCGGCAACCTTCCGAACCCCTACAAAAAATCTCTGTCTACGCCCACTGAATCAGATACGTGCGTTCAAATCACTTACGTTCAGTATCTAGGGCATCAGCGATCCCCCCTCTCCGATTTGGGGGCTTCGAGCCTCCTGCGCTTCCATATCTTCTCCCCAATTATTATGTTGGATAATTTTTGGCGCCCACTCTAACCGAAAAGCCGGATCCGCCCTGCATCATGCAATAGTAATTGATGTCATACTTGCAACAACCCTGCAAAAATTCTTTGTTTTCTACTTGGAAATTCAAAAATTAATTTCACTTCGGAAAGCATTTTTTCTATGGGTGAGGATTGCTGCAGTGGATCGCCAAGTTGACTTACTCAACAAAAGAAACAATGGAAAAATAGACAATAATTTCTGTGGTTTCCATCGTGTGAGTCATGCGCTATTGCGACATTTCCTGTGGTGCCATGTGTGACGT
>JAODTK010000236.1:0-14233 GCA_026419785.1 Sclerodactyla briareus | reverse complement strand
CGACTCAACAAAGTAGACGCTGCAATTTTGCATTGATACCAAAAAGTGAAAATAGGTTTCACATAGGAATGGAATGATGTCATTCTTTACTATCTTTCTTGTAATTCATCATTTGTCCGATCTATATTTGCAATTAGCCTGTTCCACATTGAACCTTACTGGGGATCCCGTGGTTCCCCTGTTACATCACCTAGGCAGATTTTGCAATGGCTGATTTGTGCCTTATCTGCTTACTGATTGGCTGAAATTCAGCCTGGGGGTACAAGCTTTATAATGTATGGGAGAAAGTAACAGAAAAGTCATGACCACTGGCCTCTGAATAGAAGATGAGGAAGTGGCCTGGACTTATGGTATGAATTGGGGATTAATTGGATTACCAGCGACTGTCATGCACTTGTTTCACACAACTGCTGTTGCTGCTGTGCGTTCTACATATAATGTCGAGACTGACCATCATCCCTAAACACTGGAGGAAGCCAATCATCTTGTTGCATGACCACTATTACATACTGTCCTTTAATCACTCGAATATCATATCCATCAAAGGTTTATCAACCTTGGAGGCCCTGATTTTTTATGTTTCAT
Source organism: Sclerodactyla briareus (assembly GCA_026419785.1). Taxonomy (NCBI): domain Eukaryota; kingdom Metazoa; phylum Echinodermata; class Holothuroidea; order Dendrochirotida; family Sclerodactylidae; genus Sclerodactyla; species Sclerodactyla briareus. The sequence continues at coordinate 13,648 of JAODTK010000236.1, read as the reverse complement.
CAAAGAAATCGATCACATTATGATACATTGTCTTCTACTGATGCCAGGGTTTCCTCTGGCCTTATTGGCTGTTTATTCAAATGACTCCCATTATCGCTAGACATGACAACGTGATTCATCACCCCTTATTACTACCAGGACTATATCACATGACTCACCATTAATGCTAAACAGTGACTATCAAATGACTCACCACTATAGCTAGACAGTGACTATCAAATAATTCACCCTTATCGCTAAACATTGACTATCAAATGATTCACCATTGTTACTAACTGGACTATCCAATGACTCCCATTATCCGCTGGCATTGACTATCCAATGATTCACCCTTATTACTAGACATTGACTATCCATGACTCATCATTATCGTAGACATGACTATCAAATGACTCCCCATTATTGCTAGCAGTGACTATCAATGATTCACCCTTATTGCTAGAACAGTGGACTATCCAATGACCACCATTAATCGCTAGACATTGACGATCGAATGATTCACCATTAAATCGCTATACATTGACATCCAATGATTATTCACCCTTATTAATTAGACAGTTGACTATTCAATGACTCCACCATTATTGTAGAGCAGTGACTATCAAATTTTCACCATTATTGCTAGACTGTGACTATCAAATGATTCACCGCTACTGCTAGACATTGACTATCGAATGATTCACCATTATTGCTATACATTGACTATCAAATGATTCACCGCTACTGCTAGACATTGACTATCCAATGACTCCCATATTACTAGACAAGTGACTATCCAATGACTCATCATTCTCCGCTAGACCAGTGACTGTCAAATGACTTACCATTATTGCTAGACAGTAACTATCAAATGATTCACTCTTATTACGATAACTGACTATCTAATGATTCACCATTATTGCTAAACAGTGACTATCAAATGATTCACCATTATCGCTAGACCTTGACTATCAATGATTCACCCTATTATTAGAGACCGTGACTATCAAATGAACTCACCATTATTGCTAGACTGTGACTATCAAATGATTCACCGCTACTGCTAGACATTGACTATCGAATGATTCACCATTATTGCTATACATTGACTATCAAATGATTCACCATTATTGTTAGACAGTGACTATCAAATGATTCACCATATCGCTAACATTGACTAACAATGATTCAGCCTTATATTGACAGTGACTATCAAATGATTCACCGCTACTGCTAGACATTGACTATCGAATGATTCACCATTATTGCTATACATTGACTATCAAATGATTCACCGCTACTGCTAGACATTGACTATCGAATGATTCACCATTATTGCTATACATTGACTATCAAATGATTCACCGCTACTGCTAGACATTGACTATCAAATGATTCACCATTATTCCTAGACAGTGACTATCCAATGACTCATCATTATCGCTAGACATTGACTATCTAATGATTCACCATTATTGCTATACATTGACTATCAAATGATTCACCGCTACTGCTAGACATTGACTATCGAATGATTCACCCTTATTACTAGAACCAGTGACGTCAAATGACTCACCATTATTGCTAGACTGTGACTATCAAATGATTCACCCTTGTTACTATACTTACTATCAAATGACTCACATTATGCTAGACATGACTTCGAATGATTCACCATTATCGCTAAACCTGACTATAAGAGATTCACCCTTGTATATTAACAGTGACTATCAATGACTCACCATTCTTTCTAATCAGTGACTAATTCAAATTATTCACCATTATTGCTAGACTGTGACTATCAAATGACTCACCATTATTGCTAGACATTGACTATCGAATGATTCACCATTATTGTTAGACAGTGACTATCACATGATTCACACTTATTATAGACGTGACTATCAATGACTCACCATTATTGCTAACAGTGACTTCAAATTATTCACCATTACTGCGAGACAGTGACTATCAATGACTCACCATTCTGCTAGACATTGACTATCAAATGATTCACCATTACTGCTAGACATGGACTACATCAAATGACTCACCATTATCGCTAGAACATTGACTAACAATGATTCCACCCTGATTATTAGACAGTGACTATCAATGACCCCCACTTGTTGCTAGACAGTGACTATCAACTGACTCACCCTTGTGTTACTAGCCAGTGACTATCAACAATGACTCACCTTATTGCTAGACAGTGGACTATCAAATTATTCACCATTTTGCTAGACAGTGCTAGCAAATGACTCACCATTATTGCTAGACAACTGACTATCAAATGATTCACCGCTACTGCTAGACATTGACTATCAAATGATTCACTATTATTGCTAGACAGCAACTATCAAATGACTCACATCACGCAGAACACAAGAAGTCCAGCAAGGTAGAATGCTCTCAATTACTATCTGGTGATGGTCCATCAAATGATTCACCGTCATTACTCACAGCTAGTGACTATCAAATGATTCACCGGTATCGACTATACATTGACTACCAAATGACTCACTGTTATTGCTGGACACATACTAAACCGAATGACTCACCATTATCGCTAGACGCAGGGAAGCAGCGGCAGGTAGAATGCTCCTCAATTACTATCTTGTGATGTTTCCATCCAGAGTGGCTGGTGCTGGGAGATACCACCTCCAGGATACCCAAACAAATCAATGAACTCTGACAACACCCCGTGACCCTGCAAAAGACAATGGATGCTTTTAGAAGGTGTCATGAGATGAGTTTAGTTAAGTTTAGTGAACCAGAAAGCCAAAAGGCTTAGTGAATTCCTTGACTCTTTCTCTCTGACAAACCTATAGCTAGACACGAGACAAATAGAGAATTGCACCAGCTCATTATGGGCAACTGGGTCCTAGACTCTTGATAAGAAAAAGCTACACACTGAAATTAAAGATTTTCAGACTTAGACTATATGCGACTTCAGATGCCTGCTGACCTGACCCCAAAACCAATAGGGTCATGTACTCATCAGGTTAACACCCATACCAAGATGAGCTTCTCCTCCAGGCGGGAGTCGAGTTTCATTGTTTACAAGCCAAAATTGGCCAAATATTGACTTTTCACAATTTTCTATGTTTTGACCAAATTCACCCCCGGACCTATTCCAAAAAACAATATTGTTCCGTGCTCCCTTACCGAAAACTACCACACCAAATTTCAACCTGATCAGACCAAACCATTCTGGACTTACCGTGTTTACAAGGTTTCCGACTTTGACCTCAGGTGACCATCAAATGACTTCTCTGACCTGACCCCAAAGCAATAGGGTTAATGTACTCTTCCGGAGAAACCTACCAGTATGATCTTCATCCATCCATGCGGGGTTGAGTCAATCAGTGTTTAACAGCCAAATTGACCAAAATATGACTTTTCACAAATTTTATATTTTCGACCAAAATTCACTCCCGACTATACCAAAAACAATAGGGTCCTGTGCCTCACAGATGAAAGCTACACACCAAATTTCAACCTAATCAGACCAACCATTCTGGACTATCGTGTTTACAAGGATTTCAGACGTTGACTCTGGTGACCTTCCTCAGATGACCTGACCGACCCAAACCAATAGGGTTCATGTACTCATTCAGGGGAACACACATACCAAGTATGAGCTTATCCATCCAGGCGGGATCGAGGGGTTATCATGTTTACAAGCCAAAATTGGCCAAAATATTGACTTTTCACAAATTTCTAATTTCGACTAAATTCACTCCGAATTATACCAAAAAACCAATGGGTCCTGTGCTTCCCATATGAAAGCTTACACACCAAATTTCAACCAAATCAGACCAACCATTCTGGACTTATCGTGTTTACAAGGATTTCAGACTTGAACTCTGGTACCTCAGATGACCTCTGACCTGACCCAAAACAATAGGGTTCATGTACTCATCATTGGGGAACACACCTACCAAGTATGAGCTTCATCCAGCCAGGCGGGGTCGAGTTATTCAGTGGTTTACAAAGCCAAAATTGGCCAAAATATGAATGTTTCACAAATTTTCTCATTTTCACACTCGAATTGGATTTTTTTTAAAATTATACACAAAAAAACAATAGGGTTCCTGTGATCCCCATATGAAAGATACACAACAAATTTCAACCAAATCAGACCAACCATCTGGATTATGTGTTTACAAGGATTTCAGACTTCGACCTCTGGTGACCTCAGATGACCTCTGACCTGACCCCAAAGCAAAGGGTTACAGTACTCATCATGGGAACACACATACCAAGTATGAGCTTCATCCATCCAAGTGGGGTCAAGTAATAGTGGTACAAGCAGGCACACATACACACACACACACACACTGTCATGACTGCAGAGATTTCTCTGACTTAGTCAAGGGAATCGAAAAGGGTCAGGAAAGACAAAATCGTCATGAGAGACCTGAAGTCACAAACATCCCAGAGGAAGAAAGAAAAACCCAGATACCTGAAGAATTCGCCGAAAAATTCTTGAAAAATAAATCAGTGACTGTTCTTGAATGATCCACACTATAAGACAGAAACATCTCAGGAAGGCTATTCCACTCATGTGATAAACTCTCTGCGAGAAGAAGAAAATTTCTGAATGTCCAATCTACAGAGTTCACCACAAAGCTTGAGGCACTGCCCCCTATTGGTGGTACGTTCGGAAACTCAAAGAAATAGTGGAAGTTAAGGCCTCCAGGGAAGGTGCCTAAATATTCGAGAGGAAGCTGTAGTGAGCAATTGCTGATGAAGAAGACAAAGGGGCTGTAAGGAACTATCTTTACCAGGAATAATTCGATTGCTCAGTATGTAGGTACAACTACAAACAAACAAGCGTGAGTTTAGTGAGTCTAGATAGTACTTCTCCAAGTTAAAATTGCATCTCCTCATCAGTTGTGAAACAGACAGGCCAATCCTTGACCCCCTCGGGTAGGGTGGGGGACAAGGGGAGATTGAACTCAGGAGAAAAATTCTGTGAAAGATGTCTTAAAGGCTTTTTGCAACTAGACATCCAGGTCAACCGAAGCGGGTACACCACGATGAGTATAACCACACATCAATTAACCCGTGGGAGACATGTTAACCTCATTTGCATTTAAAGAGCTTCCATGACCAAAGACACTTCACAGAGACGTTGTTTAAATTTGTCGAAGTTGGAAAAGTTACATAAACCTAACAAATTTGGCATATGACCACTCCAAAATGAAATCTGACAAACTTAAATAATTGCATGAATTATGAAAAAATTGGCGAAAGGGCAGAAAGATAACCCACTTTGGCATCCATCAAAGATTTCAATTATGACGGGCCATACTTGAACATTTTCATTTCCCACGGAACAGATTGAAGAAGTAGTTGTGCTGAATCTCCAAGAGACCAAAAAACGGAATGCGAAGGAGAGGGCAAAGCCTAAAACCATTAATGCAATCTTCGGCACTATATAGATATTGAAGACTCTTTTTGTACATCTGGACCCAAGAAAGTGGTCTGATCCTGGGTCACTGATCATTCTTCGGACGGACGAAAATGTAGTCCCGGAGCGAGGTGAGAATGGTTACACTCTGCCTCAATATCATTTGAGCACTGGGCGGGAAGAGAAGGCGGGTTATCGCCGGGGCATTCATGACCAATATGCCAGCGTTCCTCGATGAGCCTACTGGCTTCTCAAACTCGTAGAAATCGAATCACATCAAGTCAAATCGAATCGATCAACGACTCACCCACAGCTGAATCAATGTTTGTTTCATTGGCTTCAGGGCCTTGACAGGACAATAGGTCACCCAGATCAAGCAAGAACCTCGCCACACATGATCTTGGCCCGGAAAACCTGAAATGAAACCAGGTATGCAAGCAGAGGACTGGTGTGTGACCAGGAAAGAAGGTGCACAAATGTGTAGCAGAATCCTCACCTTGAACTGACAACCTATAATTTTGTATTCCATTCATACAAAGTGCTTTCCCTTGTACTGCATCCTATTATAGCTATTACAAATACACTGCAAACTGGTTGCGATGATTTTCCCACAACTTTCAAGGGTACAATTCACTCTTTTCTTGTTAGCGTCATAGAAGCCACCAGTTTAAATTTATCTGGAATTGCTACACTATTTCTTGAAAACCTTTGTAACACTGCTATTATTATATATTTTTTCTAGTTTCTTTTCTTTTTCATAATAGTAACTTGCAGACCTATCCATTCCATCAATGGTTTTTTTCCTGGACACATTGTGTGTGCTTTGCCCTTGTACACTCAAAAGATTTTGGCTCAATGAGTGATCTGTTCGTATTATAACTTCAATAAATTAGTTCAGGCTGTCATAGATTGTAACGACAATTGCAGGATTTAATACAACAGAGCTTGAGGGGAATTGTGGAGAAATGGAAAACACTAAATATAGCTACAAACCCATTCACTACAATGTCCTCTACATGGAGTTACTGACCATCTAAGATTGGTCCATTATGCAGAGCCCCCATTGTGCAATATTGTAGGGACGTCAGTATGTTGGAAATATGTAAATAACTCAACACTCGTAGGTTCTGCTGTATTCTATTGAGAAAATTACTATCAACACCTGGAGTTTTCATTCAAATAATGTCTGGAGAGGAGTAGATATATATTTGAGACAAATATATGGGTCAAGGTGTAACCGCCATAGGTGTAAGTACCAGCAATTGTTCTCCAAAACAACACTCGGTTAATGTGATGAATGAGACGTTAAAGATGGACTCGGTATTTACTGAGGAAATACATCCAGCTTGGTGACAATACCCTCTTCACCACTCTTCTGTTTACCCATCGAAAATCCAGAGAGAAATGAGCAAGCGTGTTACTAACTTCACAACCATGGGAAGAAAGTTACTCAGGAATTATTATTATTATCCAATTGAGGTCATGCCAAGTTCTCTACCAGTTGATGGTTATCACTGTTACCCGGGAAGTGGATCAAAGTCCGCCGAAACTGTAGGGATAGATATGTATATTCATGCGCTGGAGCAATTGTGGGGGTTGCGAGTATTATCGTCTGGATTTACGAATACCGTTTGGAGCAAAAAGGATTGGAAGCTGCCAAGTCGTGCGATGTTCATAGCCGTGGAACGATATGAAGCTGCTTACTGCATTTCATCCGGCCGAGTACGTTGCCGGCCGTACCCCCTTTCCGTTAGCAGGTTGTTGTAGCATCGTTTCGTAAGTAGTTACCGTTGTAATTTCATGTCCTATGTGGGCCCACATAGGACATTTTGTAGTTGCAGTTTGTAGTTTATCTCGGGATGTGCTTTTGCGGCATTGCTGATGGACGCTGAGGGGCGCAGCAGTTGAACTGGCTTCTTTTGACAGATGCCGTAAAGTTATTTTACATAACCCTTTGTGATTGGCGAAGTTAGTTTCGTGGGTGAAAATGTTGGTTAGTTGGAGGGAGCAGCCAGGTGAATGTTTTGTTGATGCTGCTGATCATAACATGACACAGGTGTATACTGTATATATTGGTGCAGTTAGGTTCTTTATCGGTTCTGTGTACCGTAATGTTAATAGTAGTTGTTAATTAGCACCAACAAACGTGGCATCTCATTAGGTTTTTATAGCGACCCGCCCCATACAATAGTTGGTAGTGGTCCATGGATTAGAAATCCCACTGTCTTAGCTATGGTAATTGGCCTCAGGAAGCCTAGTTTCAATGGCTGTAAGGCGTAGTTTCAATGGCTGTTTGGTATTCTGTTATGTACTCTCACTTTAGAACTGAATATTGAGGCGGCATTTGACTACAACATTCATTTATTGTTAAATTCTTGCCAAATGATAAGTAATGTTCATCTTATTCATGATTTATATTTATTTATTTTCCAGGGTTTTTAGTACACACCAAGAGACCATATCCACCCTTAATCTGTCTCTACTACCAATCCTGTGACATCCAGAGAGAAATGAGCAAGCAACTGTTGTTAGTAAACTTCAAAAATAGGAAAGAATGTAAACTCAGGGGATATTATCAATTAAGGTCAAGGGCCCAGTCTGCTGACTGCTAGTGAGCTGCGAGTCTCTGTTTCAACGCCTCTGCTTTCCTACAATTTGTCCATTGCCGGGAATCCCCCCCCCCCCCTCATCTGAGCTGCTGCCTTGAAGTTTGTGGATAATTCACATCAAAGGTGGTGTACCACATTTCAAAATTGTGGGGGAAGCCTGGGTCTCGGGGACCACTAACATCTAGAAAATGAGGTTGGGAGGCAAGCAAGGGCATGCACCTCATTGAAATTCTGCTCCAAACAAAATCCTCACGTGGGGGTGCTGCAGAGTGAGGGGAATGCCCCCCCCCGCCCCTTCCCCACCCTATTTTCAGAGATATACCCGGATTAAAACACGATGAGGGAGAAGAATAATTAGAAACAATGACTAGCATATTCATGTAACACGGTCTGCAGGAATATTACAGTACTATCATACCTGGCTGGTCATGAGGTAGTGCGGTAACGTTATCAATGGCATGCTTGCTTTCAGAGCCCGAGCCTGCATTGATGAAGGATGTTTCCGCCCAGCTACATCATTCAAAGCAGTCACTGTGGCACCTGTCAACATTGAAAAATATAATTGTTATTGATGGTTAATCATGATGTACCTCCTATGACCAAAAAATTATGAAAAAACCTTTGATAATATGGTGAAGCTGTATCCACTGGTTGGTGGTTGAGGAAAATGAATACAGATTCTGTGTGGTCGTCAGTGAATAGAAGGGACAAACACACAGGCAGACAAACAGACAAACTGAGAGAGAGTGCTCCCTAACACTAAATACCACGGTCGGGGAACGAGAAAATTTTCATGTATTCAAAGTACAAAATTGTCGATGCCTATCAATGTGGTTTCGGGAATGAGAATGTCAACTGCAGGCTTGAAAGGGAGAATTCATCCTGGCAGCCATTCCATTGGGAATAGAGACCAAATACAGAGTGACACAGGCGATCAAGGCAGGGGAAAGGGGGGGAGGATAATCATATTACTCCCTCCTACCTCGTATTCCTGGACGACTCGACCAGATGTATGAGTGCTCCAAAGCAGTCAGCAGATAGTCCTCCTGTTCTTGATCATGGGGGCGTCGGACCCCTTCCTCCAATCTCTCTCGATGAACATTTTACGCAGACCTCATCCACCCTGTTTGGGAAAGAAAGCATGAAAAAGGATGCCTTATCCATTCTAGTAGATGCTCAATGAGCTTAGACAGACATAAACCCTGTGCTTTCTATCAGGGACAATGATTCATATTTGTGGCGTATACCCACATTACTGATAGGAAGACGGGGTATGTTCTTGGTATATGTGTTCTCCTTGAATATGTGAAAATGCATCCACTATCGAAAAATTCCCATTATGACCAAATTGTAGCAAGTTTGAGTCGTTTCTGTAGGCACCTTCATTTCTTTTCCAGTGATTAAGTAACAAAGGTGCTATCATGAGGGTATATTATCAAATCTGAAGTTTGCCGACAGATTGACATTGTGCTATTATACCAGGGAATGAACCTACATGTATCTCAATAGAAACCAGAAGGCCAAAGGGCTTAGTGATTCTTGACTGCCTTAATGTTCAATTGCTTCAGATGACATTTGCTCTGACCCTGGAACAATAGAGACCATGTGCTCATGAGTGGATCCACATACAAAGTATGAGCTCATCCATCCCAAGTGGTAAAGCCAGCCAAAATTAGCTGAAATATAATTCTCTTCGAAATTTCTTGGTTCATACCAAAAGACCCCAAATCAACACGAGAACGAATTGGGTTCTCCTCCTATGGAAGCTGCATAGCAATCAGCTTTGACCCAAAACCAGATATTCTAGACTTATCGTGACATCAAGGTTTTCGGACCTCGACTCTTGTTGACCTCAGATGACCTTTTTGTCCTGACCCCAAAACAATAAGGATCATACTCATGATCCATATACCGACTGAGCTAATCCGCCTCTGGGAGAGGCTACTGATGGTAGCGAACGAAAGTAAGAGAGACGGGGTGAGTGGAGTAGACATGTGAGAGATACCATGTGGGTGACAGCCATCATTGGTTATAATTTCTGTCACCAAGACCTCGTCACGGTGCTGCTACTGGGACCACCAGAAAATTCATGACGTCATCAGTAGAATGAGCAAATCTGTCTCACATACCCACCTTATCACATCAATGTTAGTTACAAAACAATAAAACTCACCATAGAGCTGGTAATCCAAGCTCTCTATAAATTTTCTATTAGTTCAGGACAATTACGGACCATAACTTACGAGTTGTTTACATTTTCTAGCGTCAGTTCCCTTCCCCCCACTCCACTCTACACTACACTTTCTGATTGTTAACAGGACATGGGCAGTTGGGACAAAACAAAAACCTGTTACAGCCAACTTCAGAGAAACACTTTGGCAGTGATTAAACTGAACGGGGTAGTGTGGGACCCTACAAGAAAAACTGTGCCTTGCACACAACACTGTGGAAGAAGACCTGTGGGCTTTAGTTTTTAGAATTCTGACTCTTGATATCAAGTCTCTACGTACTGAGCTAATCTGCCTAATTGTGCCTGAGTATGATCTAGGGAGCACACTAAAACCAAGGCCCTTGACTATAACGTCTATTATCCAGCTACATAACTATACAGACAGTACATATCTGATATTTGGACAGAAGGCCAACTGCTATATAACAGATCACAAAATCTTGAGAAGTAAAAACATTATACAAAATATTGACTCGGCCCATCCTCCCTAGAGTTATCACATCACAGTTCCTGCCAATTCCTGTTCTGTTTTAATGGAACTGACTGAAAATGGCCGTTTCTCCACAAACTTGGCATTTCTTGTCCTCAAGAAGACCTCTCATCATGATTAATTAGATTTATTTTGTACCCAGGTTTGGAGGCTTGTGTCAAGTATCGGTTGCTCTATCAAGGTACAATTGGCACAGCAATTCAGGGAACCTTCCGTAGATACTTTAACATGACTAAGACTAAAAAAAAAGACGACCTTTGACAGGATTCTTACCTCGATTTACAGCAGAGAGGTGTCATGTCGGGGTTCCTGCTGATTATCTTGTAGACAGTCAGGAAGCATTGGCTTGATAACCAGAGATGGGCTCTCCACAGTCTCATGACATTGAGGGTGAGGGTCCTGAGGTCCGACGGAGAAAGAAAGAGAGGGAAATAAAAATAAAGGGAGGGTAAGAGAAACATCGTCTCACAACATGCCATAGGTTGCAACTAGTCAAACAAGGATGTGTTAACGTGGCAAAAGGTGACCCAGTGACATTACTCATCAGGGGCAGTGGTGCCCAAATTTTTTTTCTAAGGCAAGACCCCATTTCGTGTAGCGCCATCTGAGCGCGACCCCAAGTTGGTGTCTGGGAATAATGAAGTTGAAAGTGACACTACCGCTAAAACGCTATATGTTTGCCCACAGGTACATGTAGTACAGTACTGTAGTGGAAAACAATATGTTGAATATACAGAAGCAGGGTGGCCAGCGTTACTTGAGCAAATAAAACTAAGAATAGCAGTAGTACTGTGAATCAAATCCAATTTTGAAGAATGTGACCATCGCCTCTGCCAAAGGGGACTGCAAGATGGATTATTGGAAGGCTGATATTGATAGCTGGAGGGAAAAAACTGATGTATCAGCCCCAATGTTATACAACCTTTTGTAGGGAGTTAGAAGCATCTGAATTCTTGTGACAAGTGGATGTATTGTGCAAGCAAAAAACATCCCATCTGCAAGACTAACTTGATATCATTACGCAGGCTGGAAATATTCTTGTTTCTATCAAAAATGTAACACATTAAATTGCACTTTGAAAAATAATAAATCTGTGAGAGGGATTGCTGTAGTGGGTTGGTAGTTGAGTTGTTTTGATGGTTACTAAGTGGGATGGAGGGACAAACATAAACTCTGCAGGCTTTCTGTAGCGTCATTTTCCATACAATGAAACAGAATACATAACACGACTAGATGTGTTGCTCAACGGTGACGTCGAGCATTACTGCCCAATGAGAATCCTCTCTAACTTCTCTGCCTAATGGACCAAACTTTGAGGGCCCGAAACTCCACATTCTAACATTGGATTGAAATGGTGTTTGGAAACTAGGTACCGTTTCCCATTCCCCACAAAAGACCTCTGTAGTATCCATCCCTGCAGTTGTCCTTTAAAACAATGCTGGGGAGCTGCCACCTGTTGGCCTTCAACAAAGGCCCAATTATTTTGTCAATTCTCTCACTGAACTGAACAGTTTGGAGGCCAACTTTGCTGTATGTATTGTGTTCCTGATTATAAGATACTGGTCTGGTCTGGTCAGAATTGTGACTGGTAACCAGAGATTATGGGAAAGCGGGTGGCGCGGGCAACCAGCTAATATCTCCATGGAGACATGCTCATTATTAGATGTCATCCATGGCTGAAATTGTGACTGTGGGTTAGATTTAAACATGGCCCTTTAGCAAGTTTGGAAGAAGAATTCTCGATATTCACTTGTAATTCATATAAATGAAGCCTCTTTTCCCCCAATGCTTTTCAGTTTTCTGAAAGTGCAATCGCGTAGGTGAAAAAATTCCTGGATTAATTACTTTTCCTGCACAAGTTGCTGGAGATGAGTGCCCTCTGTCAAGACCCAAGCAAACATCGGATACAGCCTGCTGTATCCTGGATACGTTGACTGCTTAAACATTCCAACACTGCGGGCAGACCAGCCTTCTCAATACACCCTTGGAATATCACGGTGATTGCTTGGTGATGCGACATTAGAGCTGATGAAAGGAAATCAAAGATAGCAAATGTAACAGGAAATCCACCAGCTTTGTGATCATCGTTCGAATTGCCAGAAATATACTGTCATAGACAACGTTGGTTTGTGGTTCTTAAGTATTGGTAAATTGAAGAGCAAGGGTACAAACATTGGGCCCATCGACAGCGCGGGGAAAGAAACATTTTGTGTGTGTGCAAAAATCATGTGCCGAATAACATATAACCATAAAAGCTGTGTGGGCGAGAGGACTGAGACCCCAAGGGATTTTATATGGTTGAAAATGTGGGTATATTGATGGTTACATTAATAATATAGGCCAGTGAGGCCAGCCACTCCATGGATTATACTATAAATGTGCAGGGGGTAAAAACCGTCGGGCATATATATTCCTGCCAGAGAACAGCATCGTGGGACCTCTTTAGAGAAAGCACATTCAAATTATGTCCATCTGACCTACAGTGACCTTGGATGACCTTCATGTTGAGTCATGACTAAAAAAACAATCCACATCACAGTTTTGTTCAATGCCTCCGAGGAAAAATTTTCAGCGAAGATTAATTAGTTTAAAAAATATACAAGTCCGCAAAGAGGGTGGGGCTGGAGGCAGTGGAGGGGGGGGGGGGGCTTTATACAACCATTCACGTTCAACTTCGGTTATGGCGGACACTCTGGGGGCATCGGAGAGGAGTGCATGAAGAGTGGGCAAGCAGCAGATGGCCCTTCTCGTGTGGTATGGAATACTTCTGACAGTGGGCACCCACTGCAGAGAGGGACCAAACATTCTCGACGTTGGCGGCAAAATGTTGGACGATAGCGTCTTCTGGAATGAGCGAATAAACGATGTGGGGGGGAATGATATCATGTTGATCCTATCATGCAATGTTTCCAATACATATG
>JAODTK010000235.1:0-15354 GCA_026419785.1 Sclerodactyla briareus | reverse complement strand
AATTGACAAGATGAAAAGGAGAATCAGAGCCACCTATACACTGGCTTGAAGGAACTCATCAATTAGAGCTGCTGCGTGTGGTTCTGCAGCTCTAAGAGGAGGGGGACCTCAGAGGTAGAGCAGATCCCTGTTGACCCAGACTGCCAGCGCGACTTGTAGATTAAACCGCTGAAGCTCTAAGATCAGTAGGTCCTGAAAGGACAGACATGTTGTCTATTGATGCAGTCACTTGTGACTTGGCCCAATGAGCCTATGTGTTTGTTAGTGCAAAATATAGGAAATGTAGAACTATACGTGACAGGCAGATGATCCAGGTGCATTGTACATGTAACAACAAGATGAATCAGGCAGGAATGTATCTATGAACATATTAAAAGAGAACACTAAACTCGATTGCCAAGTAGGGTGACGTCCGAAATTCCACAAAAAAAGTTGTACTCTGATTTTCAGGATGCTCCAATTTGAGTGGATGAAAAAAAGGGCTGTGTTTGTTTTTTTAAAAGCATGCCTCAGCTATCAGTGAAAATTATTTGATCAGCGTACACCTAGGGTATGAAGGTGTTTGAAATCGCCACTAGCAATAATAGAGGTTCCCGTCCACACCATGTGCGACCCCCATGAGCCATCCTAACTGCATGCATGCCAGGTAAGCAACCACGTCACCATCTGATTCACCTTGTGTTTCAACAGACAGGGACCAGTAACAAACTTAGCTGTGCAGGGGGGGGAAACCGCTGACAGGTAGATCCCCGAGAAATGGCCTTGTGAACCGCGTTGGAAGAAAGCAACAATAAAATTCATGTCCATTTGACCCTCTGGGACTTTGAATTGCCACCTATGTTGTTCAGGACCAACTGTTAGTCCACAAATTCCAAGTTTCATTTCAAATTCCAGACACAAAAAAAATTCACGTGTTTAAAACGCAAATTTGATTGCTGGTTAGGACTTGATTATCATGTCATTGTTCTCGGGACCAACTGTTGATCCCCACCCACCAAGTTTCATGTAAATCCTGCCAAAATAGAGAACAGCAGAGTGCAGCGATATCAACTTCAACTCATCCGAAGGAGTTTGATTAGAGGAATTGTGTACCAAGTTTCAGATCGATAGGACAAAGCGTTTTGAAGGTTATTGCCCTAACGCCTAAATTTTCCGGCAGCAGCAGCGGCTGAGATGGCGGCTACACCCCCAAAAGTCCATTACATCCCCGAACAAAGTGTTGGGGGATATAATTCACAAGGTGGATGCTGTATCAGAGAGCGTGATCAGTCGCTCACCAGATCAAGGAGCAGGCATACTGCACCTCTGCCTGGACATGGTCACCTCCCCCGTGGAGCATGAACTTGATCAGTCTGTAGCCCCCTTACCAGATTGTCACCAGATGGATGCCAGCATCAGCAGGGTGTCCTTATCCCTCTGTAGGATAACAGACTTCTGGAACTGCTCTGCCTAGCTGCCCAGTACTTGGCAGTCACTGACGAAATAACAGGAACAGAGAGGTGAACAACAAACAGCCAAAGGTACACGGTACACCAGGAGACAAAGATGGAAGGTTGATATGTGAACCACAAAAAACCAGAGCTGCCACTATACAATGGACGTGACGAGATTTATGGAGATATTCTATCAACTTGGTTGTCAGCTAGAGTTTCATGGTTCAATTTAGAGACTGTAAGTGAACACAAAATGGTGTGAGTGAATCACCAGAACGAAGAACAAAAACAAAGGACAACAGAAAAGGAATGGGTGAATATGAATCACAAACAACCAAAAGCTATACTGTACACTGATGATGAAGCAGAGGAAGGTTGAATAGTGAACCACAAAACAACCAGAGCTTACGGCTATACACTGATGTTAAAAGGAAATGTAAAATTGAATGTGATTCACAAACAATCAGAGCTACATATACACTGAGGGAAGGAGCAAACACAGATCGAAATAAAGGCTAATTCAATGTAGAGCTGAACAACTATTCAGCAAGATATTCAAAACTGCTGAAGGGGCTTGTCGAGCAACAAAACTTTACTTGAAATCACATAAGATCATTGCAATCTTATATAAACTTTCTGTAGCGTGATGGTTCACAGAATCGCCCCACTGGCAGCCAATGTGAATAGGCCCTCCACTAGTATCCATCACGCCAAGGCAGGGCGAGATTAGAAGTTACTGAGATGAATCACATACCAACACAGTACAAGAAATTGAGAAAACAAAAATTGAGGGTAAATGGATATAAGCACCAACATGACGAGAGGTACAATGTACTCCAAAAATGACAGGGACTTAGGGTTGAAATGAGAAACTAATCGAACAGCTGAAAAAAATTAGACATGAATATATGAGAAGATGGTGGTTACTAAAACAACGGAAGGTACACGGGGAGAATGTTCAATCCAAAAAACCACATGTTTCAACAGAATCATGGCAGAAAAAACTTGACACTATGAACACAGGAATGGGTCAGACGGGCAGGTTGAAAAGAAAAACCATTTATATGATAGAAAGAAAAATATTACACTCACATGCAAAGATAAAATCATCAGTGACAGCCTCAGTATAACAAAGGAGACTGGTGACAGGTAACAAGAAGGGCCCTGTATATCACTCCTGCGCACTCATCTTACCACCAATACTGTCCTGAAATAAAATAAGGCGTAGTAGTTAATGTCTAATTAGGGAGACCATGACTCATATACTGTATGTTTGAGATAACACACAGATTGTTTGGTCCACGGGTTTCCTGCAGATTCTGGGCAATCAATTTCCAATTACTTCTTTCATGACACCAATAAAGGTTTCCATGACCTTCTCTATGACATCTCGACTGAATTCTCGAACTGAACATCCAGAAAAGAGCTTAGTAAGCAACCCAAGCAAACAGCTGTGAAAAATTGACAACATCACTTCATGGGAATTTCCATGACTTTTCCATGACTCACCAAATTTCTTCTTTCTGAATTTCAAAACTTATACAGGCATGGATTTTTGTTGATAAAATTCCATGACCTCTCCAGGTTTTTCCATGACCCGCGGGAACCTGGGTCACTGTAGAGTTATATCTCTTGCAATCCCTTGTCCCGTGCACCACCCCAATAATATAAGACATCACTACTGCTACAGTTACCAGACTAGGTATATGATTTAAATCATACATTCCCCTGTGAAATTCACTGGAGACCACACTGGGAGAATCACAAGTGCAAGAGGTCCATTTGATACTGTGGCTCCCACATCAATAAAAATCCAGGAAGCCACGGCTTATTTATCCTGACTCATTCTCTCTAACTATGACCAGCAACCAGCAACAAATGTACCAGTTCATTACGGGCAACTTTTTCTCCCAATTTTCAGAAAATGAAACCATTCCTGACAAACCGATAGGGGTTCCTTTACTCTTTGATAAGAAAGCTGCACAGCAAATTTCATCGTGTTTCTAGGGATTTCCAAACTTTGACCCCAGTTGACCTCAGATGACCATGACGTTCACCGGAGTCCAAGGACTTACAGTGATCATGTACTCTCATGGGAACACTCCATCAGGTATGAGCTTCATCCATCTGGGTGTGGTTGAATGTTAGTCATGTTTACAATTTTAATTTGGCCGAAATATTTACTTTTTACAATCTTATTTCGGATCAAGAAAGAACCCCCCGACCTACACCAAAAAACGTAGGGACCCTACACACCATTTCAAACAAGCTCATGGTGTTTTGTGTTTACAGAATTTCGACCTGACCTATGACCTGGCCCCACAATGAATGATAGGGTCATATATATCCAAGAATGAGCTATCATCTTGGGAATGATCAAAGTCATACTGTTGAAAAGCCAGTCATCACACACACACACATGCAAACACACAACACATATACTGACAGGACTGGCATAGATTCCTCTTACTTAATCAAAGAATAAAAAACTGGAAATGGCACATCAGCTTGATTGTAAATTACAGATAATCTGGTTTGCTATTCACACCAAACTTTCCTCCGCCTGGCTCATCAAAGTTCTCCAACGCCCCAGATACCAGGTCTGGAGTAACTTCATTCTATTACATTTACTGATTGAAAAAGGCATTTTGAATAGATATCAAGTAAATGTTCCTACCTTGAAGAGTGTACAGGGGCATCACGATATCAGCAGAATGTGGGCAGCCAGGTGGCCTAGGATACTGACCACGGACACCATCTTGGGTACTTTGACATTGTGGCAACCAGATGGTCCCCCGATTGGCTGCTACAAAAGTCCTTGAGCCCCAGAGATAGAACTCGGTTGATGATTGTGGTTGGGAAACAGGAACATGGAAAATGAGAAGAGTGAAGCATCTTAGGGTCAATCATACCTGATGACTAATTAGGTTAGGGGTATGCCTTCGTGTTGGACTCTGGTAGTAAACGAGCAAGGGTGGCCTGTTGTGGGGAATGTATCGCAATGAATAATTCCACGCTTTTCTACTCATGTTTTGATTTTACCATCTTCAATGTAATTTCAGTATCTGTCTTACCACTGATGGTACCAATACAAAGACCTACAGCACCAACTGAAGCTACTACATCATTATTAGTCTAAACCTTTATATGTGAATGGGACCCATTTTTTGTTGCCTAATTTTCAGAAGTTCCTGGATTTGCTGCAGTTTATATTCTTGCAGTGGTCTGTTACACGCTTCTTTCTCAAAGAAAACCTAGGGGTCAGTGTGCCCAGGGCTCTAGGGGGCAGTGTGCCCCAGGGCTCTAGGGGGCAGTGTGCCCCAGGGCTCTGCCCTGCTTGTATGCTTATGCGAGCCTTACCACATACCAAATTCGTGGGGAAAAAGTGGTATAGACAGAATTCAAAGGGGATTAGTTTTTTCAGTCCCATTACCGATACTGTATGCTATTGCCCCAGATAACATGAATGTAATGGCAAATCCACATCATGAACAATCATGGAAGCTATTATAATAACTGGAGACTGGCAAATGGCAGCAAATGCATGTACCCCTTTTTAAGAGAAAAATGTCCCCGTGCTACACTGAACGAATAGCCAAAGGGGGCCATTTCTGGCTGGCTGGGGGGTCTGTTCATCTGAAAATTTCCAGCGATGCTCTGCGCCAACCAATGGTGACGCTCCGCTTAAATCGTCTACTCATCTAGTGTGCCCCCTACAAATTTTTGTGCCCCTCCGTGCCCCCCAGACTGATTGTATGTGTAACACATTGTATCAGCAACATAAAGATTTTGTCACTCTAACTCAAAATTGTAGCTGAGCTGCGGAGACAGAATCCAGGCAGAGCAGCATGGATTATTGAAGTACCGTAGGTGTATGTATATCAACGCAAGGAGTGCAAATGCCCTCCAGCACAAGTGTGGGGACATTTTTAATCCAGGCTATATCCAGGCTTCTGGCTGATGCCAGAAGTCGGTTGCACATGCCTCACACTTTCAATAGGAAAAGTTGACAAAAAACATGATGGATTGTATATCTACATTTCTACATAGTAGCACAAATCAGTGGAGGTTGCGTTATCCTTCGGATTTACCAGGGTAGTGAGAGCACCCACCGTGATGGATAATACTGTTACCTGGATAGTAAGGAACTTACCCTATGTGCGCCACAACCCAATCAAAGTGAGGGGAGTGCTTGACGGAGGTATCATGATGGCATTGAACAATGTATCGGCAGGGGGATATCATTACAGAGATACACAGTGATTGAGAGCTCCATCAGTTCCGCATACCTGAGGAATACATCAAATGATAGATAACAGCAGGATCAATTACAGAGAGGCTAATATGTGTATAATTGGGAATAACATGGAACCAGAAAGCAAAATGACCCGTATTTGAATGACTCATTATCAAGATATCAGAAACGTGATGTGCCAATCCACATGCTAAATCACTGCAAATATACCCAATTAGGCACTCTGCGCTGGACCACCTGGTTGGGAGAAAATTCATTGATTCAATTCCTCTGAAGCTGATGATTAGGCACACTTAATTCAGGGGAGTCTCTGCTTTAAATGTTAGGCCTAAAACAACCTTTTTGGGACCCTTGTTCACATTGGGCATATTGCTTTGGCCCCAAAACAAAACTAATATACAATATACATCATGCCGAATTCATGACCGTTACCACATAAGGGGTTTTTTGTGTAGAATTGAAAATAGTCTCAAAAGTACTCAATAGCCTAATTTTCCGAACTGCAAATAAGGAATATATATTCAAGGAATGATTCTGAAAAAGAATTTCATTCCAATTTCATTGTCTTTACAATACCTTTACATGAAAATCAAAGCTGCAAGAGTTCATTTTGAGGCGTAGACGAATGAGGGCCGACCCCACGGCGATTGGCATAATTACTGCTGATACGGCCAAGGAGCTCAATAGACCACTGGAATAGAAAACAGAAGGGATATACCATGATGACCAACCCTCAATCGATATACAATTGTATGAATATATATAATGGTAAGCAAGACTGATATCGCTTAGAGAGCGTTTTAAAGTTATGTAACCAAATGAAAGATCCAGTCCAGAACAAAATGTTTTTGGAAATACATGTTTATTAACACATCTTTCCCCCAGTAATGAGTACAAAATAGCCTTTAATCACTGTAACGTGATAGCCAGGGGGCAGCCTAGCTTGGAGAGATCCTGAAGATAGTCATATTTGGCATTGACAGATACCAGGGCCCATACATGGGTGTGAGCCATATGAAAAATCCCCCCCAATGAGCAGAGCTAGTTGAGCTTTGAAGAAACTGTGTCGAATTTAAGCAAAATTTCCAGCATTAGACTGTGGAACCGGGACGACCAGCACCAGACCTTTTAGT
The DNA here is from genome assembly GCA_026419785.1 of Sclerodactyla briareus. Lineage (NCBI taxonomy): Eukaryota > Metazoa > Echinodermata > Holothuroidea > Dendrochirotida > Sclerodactylidae > Sclerodactyla > Sclerodactyla briareus. The sequence goes on along the minus strand of JAODTK010000235.1, from coordinate 8,533 downwards.
TGGTGTGGGTGGGCCTGCTAGACCTCATAACGGCCAAAAATGAACAAGCCAATAGTGTGCCAGACGCCATACAATCGCTAACCTAGTTTAGCTCATGAGGTAACCAGTTGAACCAAATTGAAAAAATGTTCTTGAAAATCCATCATGTTCTTGAAACTCCATCACGAATGACAATGCCCAGACACATATTAAGGGGTTTCGGCGCTGGGATGCCCCAGGCCATACAGATCCCGACCCTCCGAGCTAACCTAGGTGAACTCATGAAGAACCAGTTGAAACAAAGTGATGAAGTTCTTGACACTCCAGCAATCACAAATACTGTAGCAAATGCCAGACTTATTACGTTTACGTGCGTGGGTTGGGTGTGTCAGACGCCATACAGAATGCCAACCCTCAAGGTAACAGGAGAGAGGGGAAAGCTGAATTGCCATTTCTGCAACTGAAAGGGCTATGAGACTAGAGGATTGAGTGGAAGTGAATTAATGTACATGTTACAACATAAGAACCTTATTTGAACCTGGGAGAGAAGATACGTTTTGGAGTTTGTGCATCAATTTATACCAGTTCTTGATTCCTTTAGCCAAGGCCGAAGAAAATCTATGTTCTCTGCATTGTGTATGTGTGTGGTGTTGTACGTGACGCTGCTTACGAACAATATCTGAGGATGCAATCATCTGTCGAGCACGAACTGGACCTGTAGGTTACAGTATAAGGAAGAGGAAGAACCCTTGTGATTTGGTGTGTGGTCAGTTCTGAAGGTAACTCTCTTCTTATACTGTAGGTTGAATTCAAAGCCAGAATGATCACAGTCATCTAGATAACTACCGGGGATATAATGCGGAGCCCAGGCCTCTTGGTTTCCTGCGATGAATCTTCAGGATATGGTGGGTCTCTGACATGGACTTCATCAATTTTATTCCCTGTGTTGCCTGCAGATGAGTAAGAAAATTGGGACAGGGCTTAGGAAGATCCAATGAGATCGGAAGGATTTCAAGACGTAGTACTCTTTGCTTGGGAAGAAATGCTGATAAGTCTAAAGATCATCTAATAGAAGCGTATGCCCTAAAAGTGACGCACCTGCATTTTGACTAAATAAGCCATTTCCTTTTCCCGATGGAAGCACAGTGAAATAAGACAGATGAGCCTAAAATCAAATTTTGTAGAGTTTTGGTCGTCTTCGACATCAGATGAGATGCGATAGAAGATCTGGCTACAATTATGAATGGGATATTCTCGATGGAATTTGTATAGATGCACTTAGGTTCCGATTCCTATTGGTGGTACGAAGCATTTGAACACGCATATCATTTTTATACAGGAAATCTAATAAATAAACTGCATGCTCTTGCCATTTGCACAGTGGCTTCCATTGAAGGAATACAGTATCAGCAGCACAAATCAATGATTGTGTCTCTCCAGCTGAAAAATTCAAGCGTAATGATCTCACCCCCCCTCAAATTTAGAAGGTACAGTAGATACAGTCAGAACGTGCATGCAGTGCCCGCAGGCGTCTTTATAGTTGTTGCCACTCAAATGATTTCCACTGATTTCAGTATTTCTTTAAATCTCACCACTTCCCCATGAAGGGCCTCTTTCCACACATTTTTTCTCCTTGTGGAAGCATACTGTGCACATTGAATGATCAGGAACGAAGCAAACATTAGGTTCATGTGACAGTGGTCATGTTTGGAGCTCAGTCACAGTCCTAAAGTTGCCATTATTCATTGCAAAAGATTGATTGAATTGGTGAATTGAATACGTCATAACACCTCTACAAGTTCTTGCAGCCACCCTAGGCAGTATTGGAATACAGTAACATACCTTTTCTTCAAATGTGGATAGCATACGGTATATATTAACAGACCGAGTTAAATCGAGTGGAATGGAAAACTATCAACTACATATACAGATCCCAACCATACCTCAATAAGATAGTCGCGTGCAAAACTATCAACCTTCAAAATTTTGTCCAACTTCATGTGGGCAGGGAACTAGGGAGATCAAGCTCCTATGCACAATAATGATGTGATGTATGCAGCGAACAACATGACATACCCTTGGATTTTATTGTTCAATTTTGTTAAACAACTCAACATTCCAGGAAGGATTTCACTTCTTCTTAGTAACCAACAGCCCACTATACCAACCCATGGAAGTAATCCTCTCGCACAGACTAATAATAGTTAAAGTGAGATAAACTGTAAATCAACAGGAAACAAAGAATACATTTGCAGGATTGCGTACAAGTATATCAACGTTTCAAATTGCATGACGGGATGTTTTCCAATTTGCCCCAATACACATGCACAAACTTAAAGGCCCACTAACAGACTACAGTAGCAGGATTGGATGTCGATCTGATTGATATATCTGGGCTTTTTCAGCTATTAATTGTCCGTATATTAGATCCGACAGTGTCCTTGATGAAATCACTGTAGCGGTGTATTTCCTGCTCTCAAAGCAACCAAGATACTCAGTACTAGAAATACTCATACTAGGCCTGGCCAAAAGGAAGGGTGATTAGCAATTGTCAATCTGGATGGTGCATGGGTTAATGGGTGCAGGGTCTAATATACATTACTTTTCCTTCCATTCATACAGGTAAGAGTTGACCCCTTCATCAAAGACATGCAGAGATACTCAAGCTGGCAGGCCTAGCAGCAGTTAAGTCTGCAATAGCTCGGCCTGCACTGGGCATGCTCCTCTATAGTCAGTTGTGGTGGTCCCTTCCAACGCTTCACACAAAGGTGGATGTTCCTCAACATATCCTGAAAAAGAGAGAAACAAATCTTGGGGCCATGAATATGAACTCGATTTAGTGGTATATAGTGGTTATATACTGGACTTATCATGTTACAAAGGGACATTTCAGCCTTTGACATCTTTGACCGCAGAGACCTTCGACTGACCTCAAAAGGATAGGGAAATGACTCTTCATGGAACAACACATATCAAAGCTAACCACTGAGAGGGCGGATCAATTTATCATGTTCAAAGCCAGGGGTCACACACTCACAGACGCATGCACCCAAAGTCACACACACACAGTGTGACAACATACAGTACTCCGTTCAGTGACTCCTATATGACTTCGCCTAGCATTTCTGAAACATGAAATTTGTACTATTGGTCAATGATAAAACATCCCCAATTCTCATGATCACTATCTATTTGAAGAGTAGTATTAAGGTGAACTAAGGGTGGTTGCAATGACTGTGCCTACTCAGAACTCAGCATTGATCATGAACTATCTGATGCGCTGCCTTATCGTCCAATTGATAACTCAGGTCACCGCACCCTTCCTTTTTCCGAGATCAGGTTCTGCTTGAGTCCGTGTATCATGAGTGGATTCCCCACATCGATATTCTACCAATTACTAGGGTTGTTCATCATTTTGAACATACTATCATTTAAGTCTTATTGCATGAGTGACAAAAGTATGGTAAGGAGACTGATACTTTCATTACTATCATGTCTATTCTGTTGAAGTAGAGTTGCAGAGTGACCGTTCAAACAAATGAGAGCAATTCATTAGTGTAGGTCGAGGCATAACTACCCAAATGGAACATGATGACCTTTATATTACCTCCCCAATTCCTTAACATTAAAGTTTCGGAATTAGACCCATCAAAAAAAAGGAAAAGAAATCATCCATGTCCCATACTTTTGGGATAACAATTCGTGCCAAAAATCATCATGCGCCACATGTGCCCCCCCTCCCCCCCCCCCCCCCCCCCCCCCCCAAAAAAAAAAAAAAATGAGAGAAGAAAAAAGAAAAGTGTTTTTAATTAGTATGTTCCATTCCACAAGATATTAGTGTGACAAGAACGTTTTGCTATAGGGTGAATTGTGGGAAATCATTTTTGAAATCTCTTGCAGTGTTGTGTAAGAATAAATTCTGCATGGTGATGGACTGACGATGGACAGCTTTCCATTGCCTGCATGCTTCACACTGAGGAATATGTGCCCAAGCGAAGTTCTGTTTTAATACAACAAATCCATGAAAGGAGGAGCACTCACTGATGACTAGCCTGGTATTAAAGCTAAGCTTTTATTAATAATCCTTTTTGTCTCGCCTAACTTTGTTCAAGGAGATGACATAGTGATCATTTGTTGTGTGTGGGTGTGTCTCTGTTTGTGCCGTTCAATATCTCTTAAACCGTAGAAGCCCTCATGATGTAACCTGTGGTGCGAGGCTGTACGGTGGAGAGTGTTGATGTGCATTACTTTTCGTCCCAAAGACGGGGTACTAATTTGCATAAGGGCATAGTCAATGGAAAGGACCCAGAAGCTTGTGGAGCAAGATATCTCTTGATCGATAGTGGATGAGTGATGCGTTCAGCATTTATACCAACTATAAAGTGTAGATGAACTGATTACCAGTCATAGCATTATTGTGCTAATTAGTACGTCTAATTGCTTAATTTATGACACCCTATGGTTGGCCAATAGGCCTGAGGGTGTCAGATTACACTTGCAGGAGAGGAGCCAAATAGATGGCCCATTCCACTGTAAGAGGGGATTGACCCACAGCTCTTGTGAGACAGGGGAAGTGAACTCCTAGGGAGTGCAAGGATGACTGTAGGATGCATAATGAGGGTATTGGGCTCAAGTTGCGCTAACACAAACCCTGGATGTAGTTACTTAGCTATAGAGTTGCTGGAATAGTGGGAGATAATATATATATATATATATATAAAATGCATTAGATTGGAACCAGTATCCACTTGGCAGGTTGGGCAATGGTCCTGTTCACCTTGTTGGACAATACATACACTGGAGGAACTAATTGCTCAGTAATTCTTGGGTTATAATGAGAGAGTATACCAGGTAGGTGGATCATGCTAAAGACCCAGTCTGTTGTTAGGGTTGCTATGTTCCACCCAGGGGAGTAGTCATGATGGCGATGAATGTTTAAATATTTAAGAGGTAATTGGGATACCATTACATGACACATTTACTCATCACTTTGCTATTGCTATTATTCATATGTACATTCCAGCACCACTTAATTTCTGTGAATAGAGCCCTCCATTGAATTTCGCTATAATAACTTGTACTTATTATTATTATTAATTATTATATGATAAAGAAGCCACTGATCATGCAACCTTACGAGACACTGGGGGCGATCGCCGCGTTTATATGTTTTTCGATCGAATATTGGTTGAGGGATTGACTCCGAATTTACCTGTACCCCCAAGCATATCTGTTCTTATGTATTGTTCGTTTGTTCGTGATGGGTCCAGACAGAATATATGATGGAAATTAACCATAAAATGATAATGACTGAAAGCTGAGGAATCAATATAAAATATGAATTTCACACCTTGTCTTGCTATAGGCAACGTGCGAAACATTTCATAGGGGCATCTGTGTTACATTCAAAGAGCAAGAGCCAGAACATCAGAATCTTTCATCATTTGTGGTGTATTGCCACCAATCCTTTATAGTTTTTTCTTTTTATTCTACTTCAGCATAAAACCTGCAGAAATTATTCCGATTGAAATTCATTTTCCTATCGCACATGGAGCCTGTTTTTTACTTTTTTTTTCCGATCGCTGTAACACGGCCTACCATGATGAACAGAGAACGCTAGGCTTCCATGGAATGCATATTGAGCCAAAAACCCAAATAATTGCTTGATGCGAGTTGGAAAAACCCAATTTCATCAGAATTTTGTCAATTTCATGTGAAGTGTGATAGACAAAGATGGCAATACACCTACAAATGAGGGAAATACGTGTTTTTACTGGCTTGCTTCTTGCTGCCTAACACAAAGTGCCCCTGTGAAATGAGTTTCGCACGTTTTCCTATAGCTATATGCATTACGGTACCTCAGATGACCATGTGAAGGGTCAAATCTCCTGCTTATTTCTTAAGGATACAAATTGAATATGGTAATAAGTCCATTTCTCTCTTCTTCATTTGGGTAGGTAAAAAACCCACTATCTCGTTTCCCACCAAGACAGTAATCATGTGTGGTGACCTGTGAGTGGCTGGACAGGCCCTAACAATTATCATAGTAGCCTAGTAAGTATAGTATACCGCATAGTGGCGGACACCTGCATTAGATAACGGATACGCTTTCCAATCGAATGTCACCATAGTCAGGACGTCCAAGTCACACCATTTGGCGTGTGACAACACACATTTTCAAGGTTTCACACGCTCACAAAGATAACTCCATCTGGGACTTTATCTCACAATCACACACACGCAATCTAAGTAAACAGCCTTCCAGAGTTGGTTTATGCTGGCAGACGCTAGGTCTAAACCTAAAAATAGGTAGCGTGCCCGATTAAAATAGTTTTGGTTCATCCAAAAAATCCACTGGTAAATGATGAAGTACTGACAAGTTCCATGACCTAGGCCTAGGTAGCTTGAGCTAATATAACGTGATTTCGTCCGCCGGCAACGTGGCGGCTCGAACTACCGCTACCCCAAGTTCGAGTAAACGAAAACTTCAGTTGCAGTTGTGACCTTGGTAGCCCCAACATTGCCGACATACATATGACAGCAGAAACGTTGCAGGTGAGTTGTGCATGGATGCTAGGGTGCCGTACCAATTGCAAGATGTGTTTTCATTCAGTCGGAGTCAACAGCAAAAAAAAGAAATGTCGATCCAAAACAAAGCAGGGTTTAAATTCATCATTTCTGAAAAAAATAACTGAACGGATTTGGTCAAATCAACAAGTTATTATATTTTGGGGTCCCCTTGATAAGTGTTTTTATTCAATGTATTTTGTTATGTTTTTTTGAGGAGCCTACTTTTTTTATTCAGACGTACAGTGTCTGTCGGTAACGGTCCACTGCTTAAAATTTACGTAAGACCAATAGCTCGGAGCTACTCAAAGTGCAGGTAGGGGCTGACTTCTTGGCTGCTGCGGGAAAAGTTGACTGTACTGAAGAATCTGGGGGGGGGGGTATTGAGATCTATACCCGCCACTGGTCAGTTACCTTATCTAAGATTTCATGTTCCATTTATGTAATTATACCGTAAGTGATTACACTTCATAAAACTTTTTCACTGACAATGTCATGCCTGTTGTGAGTTTCATAATATAAATGACTATGAAAATCCTCACATAAATTACCACCCCCAAAACACTGAAAACCAATCACCATTTTGCATCTAAACACTCCAAAGAACGAAAAATTCTCCACCCCCCACCCCTCCCCTTTGCGAACCCCTGCCCCCCACTGCAACTGATCACACTCATAAATTTTCCTCAATGTGGAAAGTCTGGTGCCGTCACGGTTTAGACAGTTTTTCGCAGAACTAATAAGGAGAATTATTATCCTCCTGGCGAATGGGCCGTTACGAGTGAGACTTACACAAAAATAGCCGAATCAAGCGATCTGTTCCCCTTCGCAATGACTATAAGTTTTTTTATTTTAAATAGGCCTAAATACTGCTCAGAAGTCTCAGAAAATTTATTCTTTGGAAAGGTCTTGTTACGTCACTTCTTATCGGTGTGATGAATATCAGAATGTAACCCAGGGGAATTACCTGAGCCATCATTCTAATCCGGCGTAATTACCTCAAATAATCATCTTCACCTATCCCCACAAAACAGATTGCTCAATGTAACTGGATCGAAATAACCGCCCATACCACCCCCCCCGCCCCCCCCCTTCATGGCATTTTGACTATGACCTTCATCATTCATCGTAGCTTTTGCTTTGCTTCAAGTACCGTAAACTTGTGTAGCACTGATAGCATGAACTGCATATAGATGCATACATCAGTACTTCACTGCCTTCGGTGTGAAATGTCCGCTGTTTGGGTCGGGGTCTAGGATGGTATATCCCAGACGTGACGGCCTGGGCAATCTTAAATCCTCTTGATTGCTGATTCATCATTTTAAAAGTCGATCGATCTAACTTGCACATACCCTACTTGACAATTTGATACATTTCCTGTGTATTTTGCTATTTGGACATCTTCCAAACAAAATTGGACTAAATTCTCTTAGGACTACAGGGTACAGTATACTTAGTATGCAGCTGGATGGTAACATGTATTATCAACTGGTTTCCACGACGTTCCTGGTACATGTTCAACAGTCGGAGATATTGTCCTTGATTATCGGTGCGTCGCAAAAGTGATACGTTTACGTTACCTTTTTTTCTCCCTCCATCTTTTTGTCTTCACTATCTGACTTCAGTGTCTGCAAACCTACAGTATCTACCCTAATCTCTCGCCAGGCCACCTGACATTTCGCCAGGCAATCTGGCGGGCGCGTTATCGTCTCAGCCAGCTCCCGCATGACTAATTTTGAACTTGATTCCCATGCACCCGGGGTTTCATCAATGCAGGGCTGCCATTTGACAGTTGTTCAATTTCTTCATGTCGAATCATAGACCATGTCTATGGTCCAAATTCGCATGCGGTTTTTTGGAACCACCCCGTATTGTTTTTGGAGACTGGAAGCACGTGCACGCTGTGTGGAGAAACTCCGAGGACGAACAGACCAGTGAAAGTCTACGCTACAGTCGCCTTCTATTAGTATGTGTTCACTCATATTAG